>NMRB01000408.1:210144-248445 GCA_002633025.1 Notospermus geniculatus
GACGAAAACGTAGGCAGAATGCGACCATTTCCTCACAACTTGCATCTTCGGCTCTGATCTGTTTCTCTCACAGACATTTTAGAACAAGCAGACCTGCATGAGGTCGTGGCCCATTTAGTTGCCTCCAGAATGAGTGCCTTGTCACCAGTTTTGGTTAAAAATTGTGGGAGCTAGGCGCATTTTTGTAGAGACATCAGAAATTCATGTTACGAAATGTACATTTTTCAACTTCATCCCGGCCCCAAAGGGTTAAAACCAAACACTGATTTAGAATGATACGGTATCGACCATGTCATGTCGTGGTGGCGGGAGTGATACGGTATCAACCATGTCAAGGCGCATTTTTGTAGAGACATCAGAAATTCATGTTACGAAATGTACATTTTTCAACTTCATCCCGGCCCCAAAGGGTTAAAACCAAACACTGATTTAGAATGATACGGTATCGACCATGTCATGTCGTGGCATCCTGGAACTCCACGTCTATTGGCTACGTCATAAAGACTACGCCACTACCCCTGGAAGCTTTCGCATGAATTTCTGTATTTGACCCACATCGGGAAATCAATGTACCAATCAGAGCCCGCCTGAGATTTGCCCGTTAACCTCGCCTTCAGGTTTTGGCATGATACCAACTAAACTCTTCAGTAGGACAATCTACTTGCGTAGCAACAGGGAACGAGGTAACAGAAAACAACATGGCGAATGCTACAGAATGACAGCGAGCGATTCGCGATTTCAAGGCCTAATTTTCCGGATTCAAAGCTTGAATCCGCTGCAACGACAGGCAAGGAATACTTTTATTGATGGAAACAATGTACTCGTGTGTACAAAAATGGGAAACAGCAAGTGAATTGTACCAGTCGGCGCTAATATTATCAGCCCACGTGTACCGGGTAGGTACTTGCCAAGCCGTGAATTTCATTAGCTCTTCCATCGATCAGTCGTACGGGGGATTTCCTGGTATAGGGGATTTCTTCCAGTTAATGGTTAAAAATAAGGATAAGTAGCAATTCCGAAATGATAAGAAAGTCAATAAACACTATTAAATGACATATCTATTTGAAATAAACAGACTAAATGTGAAAGTACCAAATGCATATTTGAACGGCGGGGTGGTAACAGAACAGCCTGTGAAATACAGGTGACGACTGCGAAAGATGCCAAGGGTTTGTGCGAGCGTAGTCGGAGGGCGGAGCGATGTCACAACCCTTGGTAGCCAAGATGTGTCGTGGTGGCGGGAGTGATACGGTATCAACCATGTCATCGTGGTGGAGGGAGTTTACTAATTCCTTCTCTCGTCTACCACTCGACCACTTGTGCCTTCGATAAACAGTTTTTTTTCAGTTGAGATTAAAGGCGGTGACAGACCGGTCCGTATACGATCCGGTCCGCTGCTTCGCTTGAATCACTTTCTACTCATTTCCTTTTGATGTGACACACTGGCGCGTATCCGACCCGACACGGCACGTCAACCCGCACCAAATCAATCGGGTGGGCGATTTTTACGGACTGCGGATACACAACGCTGACCTTTTATGGACATTATTCCTATTAATCCTGTTATTCCTATTATTCCGAGTCGGACGAATCGCTTCCTTCTTGATAGGCGACAATGGCTAAAATCACCATATGCTGTTGACTTGTCGCACTAGTCTGTCACGGCTCTCCGTTTTTGCTGTGTCGAACACGTGCTGCACGGATACGTCTCGCACACGGAACGGACCAGTCTGGCACCGCCTTTATACCGGAGAATCCCAGTTAAAGTATGATTTAGCCTAACTTCAATATGGGCAAAGTGCCAAGCATGGAAATGTGCACAGGTAGGTGGTAAATAATCCATGCTGCACTTATGTATTGATGTTAGGGTAAAGGCGGTTAAGGCGGTGACAGACTGGTCCGTTCCGTGTGCGATACGTATCCGTCCAGCACGTGTCCCATACAGCAAAAAACGGAGGGCCGTGACAGACTAGTGCGACAAGTCTACAACACACGGGAAATGAGAAAGTGATTCAAGCGGAGCGGCGGACCGGATCGTATACGGATTGTGTACGGACCAGTCTGTAACCGCCTTGACAGACTGTCCCGGTTACGATCCGTATACGACCCGGTCCATTGCTCCGCTTGAATCACTTTCTACTCATTTCCATTTGATGTGACAGACTGGTGCGTATCCGATCCGACACGGCACCTCAACCCACCCGGAATCAACCGGGTGGGCGATTTTTACGGACTGCGGTCACACAACGCTGACCTTTTATGGACATTATCCCTATAAAATTCTTTGAATTCGACAGCTCTTTTTGTTCCGAGTCGTGGACGAATCGCTTCCTTCTTGATAGGCGACATGGGCTAAAATGACCATGCGATGTAGACTTGTCGCACTAGTCTGTCACGGCTCTCCGTTTTTTGCTGTCTCGGACACGTGCTGGACGGATACGTATCGCACACGGAACGGACCAGTCTGTCACCGCCTTAACTTGATTTGCTTCCCATGAGCCCATAGCAAATCCAAGATTGTGCTCAGTCAACTGTATACACTGGTTTGTGGTTTAATCATTGTGTTCACTTGTGGTGTCTGTTGCACTAGCCTAGCTCTTGGTCCATGTTGAAATTAGGGTGAATCATACTTTACCTCATAGCGACACCCCAGGCCAAAATGTTATGAATCCGTTTTTACCCGGAGGTATTAATAGTCGAGTGAAAGAACAGCCTCTTCTTAACAAATGACCGAAACGTAGCCCATATGAAGGTTTTGTACCCGAGATTCTTGGCTGCGATTATAAAATGGCACGAGTGGTATTCTTTCAGAACTGAAGCTCGTGGTCATGTTTAAAAACCAGTAAACCGTATATGGAAGTATTCAAAGCAACAATTAGTTGGGCTTACTACCTGCATAAGCCAACATCATCATGAGCTGTTCAATGCATTCTAAGACTACCCTGTATCTCGTCATGAATTTGATGGATTGATTTTGGGCGATGTGAGGTTTGTGGGATCCGTCAGCTCTCGCTTACACTGGTCTCTTAATGCGCTGCTTTTGCCGATAATAGTTATACTTTGTTTGTAAATATCTCAGAAGGTAATCCCATCAAGTAAACAAAGCCTTCTTTTTGTTGATTTGATCAATAATCGCGAGTGAAATGCTATAGCCTAGTTCAGTTTTCGTCAATACAATAAGTGATTATCTAAATGTGGAATAACAAAAAAGTACGCTTTCGGAAAAATTGGGGTATATCCAAGCAAAGGAACTGAATGCATGGCGATTTCGAGGCCCTACATTGTAATCAGGCAACAGAACCGGACACTCTCAACACTCTCGCTGATAATTGGCGAGAAGCCCAATTAACAATGACACAACAAAAAACTGTAGTTATACAACCATGACAACCGAAAGAAAAAGCAATGTTCCAAAATGTTAATATACATGTATTGCTGCAGCCATGTGACGTCAGTCAGGTTCATTGTTGGATTATATCCCATCCAAACCCGGGTGTAATGCGTGACATAATGTCAAATGTACATGTAAATAACAGAAGGGGAATATATTCTGAATATAATGAAGCAATCATATTTTGTTAAAAATCGGTTTTTCTAAATTTTCCTCAAAAGTATATCCTCCCACCGATTTTTCTCTCCCTGCTCTGTCTTTTCCCATTCGCCATAAATCAAACATTACACACTTGTAGCGCAGAATTTAGAACCTGTCTTCGCTAAAATTACGATTCGATTTTTTGGAATATACAGTCATGTACGGTATATTGGTGAAGCCATATTTCCAGGGTCGTAGCTAGCTTTTTTTCACTAGGGCGGCATTTTAAGCAGATGTGCTCAACGGACGTGGGCTTTGCCTTCGAGCACCAGAGGGGCCGGTTTTGCGGGGGTCTGGGGGTCCTCCCCGGAAAAATTTTGAAAATTAGAAGCTCTGAGATGCGATTTGAAGTCAATTTCCTGCGCTCTGAGACACGAACAATAATGATCTTTTATCCCATTTGATTTTGCTGAAAAGTTTTTTTTTGAACAATTGGGCTGAGGGGGGGGGGCATTTGCCCCCTGTCCCTATGCTAGATACGGCCCTGATTTCCCGTCAGTGTAATAAACACATGCAGCCCTTTACTGCAGCACATGCAAGTTTTCTGACCAATTTTTGATTCCGTGCATTTTACAACCAGAATGTTTGAAGCATCATACAACCTCTCGCTCAACCTCTTGCAAACACTACAGCACAGCAATTTAGATCCAGATGAAGCTATAAATATCAATATTTACAATAAGAAAATAAAATAAACATTGGCTGAAGTTCTTCTAATGATGTATTCCTTAAACCGGTTTTCTGTCCTTACGACATTTTCAAAAGTGAACAGAATGAGACAGATTACATTATATACATGAAGTTGTTGTCATGTTACCCAGGCGAGTAAAACCAAACTAAAACAAGTCTGGGAAATCCTAATTCTTCCCTTGTCACGCCAGTGACTTTCTATAGCTAATCATGGTTTGAAATAACTAAATTTTACATTCAATTAGTAACGGACCAAGGAAGTCCAAAATGAGGTGTGGTGAGAATTCTTATGGTGCCTGATTCAGGCTTGGGTTAAATTTTCTTATGAAGTGGGATTCCATAAGTTTTCTCCTTGTGTCATATGCACGCGCAAGTTTTGCTCGTACTCTGCCATCACGCAATAAAAACATCCTTTCAAAAGTGTGTTGAAATCAGTGCCTGTCTTCATTGAAGAAATCCAAACACCCGAACTGAAACGATTTCCTTCCGCTTTTTACCATCTTCAAGATCTCTAGTTTTAGAAATCAAACTAATGAAATTGCCATTGATGTCAATGTCAAAAGCCGATGTTAGTAGTGAAACTCACAGTATCGTCTTTGTCATAGATTGTTGGTCCTGTATATAATAGGGAACACCGATCACGCAGACCACGCGAGAATATACGCGTGGTTTTGAACTGATAGTACACCAATGCCACCTATTATTCATGACGATTCAAGGTGTGATTGGCCGTGCTTGGTGAACCGCATCTCTCGAACAATGGGCCTAGGTCAACGCTAGGTGTCTCGTCTGCTCTATCAGTAGTCATCACGTGACCAATTGGCGCTCCCCATTCCCCGGTGATGTTGACAAAATCAGCAGTTGGCCTAGCAGGACTTATGCCTTTTATTCCATTTCCTGTCATACAGTTGATGCGAAATGCGACGATTTTTACCGGAGAAAGTTTCAATGCTAACATACACAAGTTAAGAAGACCGTTGTGAACTAACGAGACAACTTTCGCCCAGTGGTCAATCTGATACACATGCACTTCTGGCTTATATCCATTCTGTCTGCGAAAAATCGTGAAATGTATTTCATTAAAATGAGCCGCTATCAGGGCTAGGGCATCCCCATGAGCCACGAGGATCCAGCCACATTGTAGGGCAATTCTCCAGTAGAGAATGGATATTACAAAATCAGATTTTTATTTTCATCTTTGATATTACAACTCGTTCAGATCAGTAAAAAAACTAGGAGGTTCGGACAGCACTGTTGAAAATTATAATGTGAAGTGTTTTCATTTATAAGGCAAGATAAATTTATGAAAATTAAAATTCATGTTTTTTGCACAGACTGTCCTGACATGACCTTGTTTTGGTACCCTTCTTTAGCCTGTCATAGGTCAGATTACATCCATGAAAACCATGGTGTTTTGGTTGGTTTCACATCTACAGGACCTGATTGAGGAAAAATGGACAAATACAACACAATACAGTTGGGATGAATATGACTTTGAAGCCTTCTTTTCAGAAGAATTTTTTTGTAATTCCATTACTGTAATTCCGTTACCACGAACTGTCTTTAGAAATGTTAATTTCTCTCAGAAGTAGAAAGATTTGGTGACGGTTAATATCTGAACTGAGAACTGACAACCTAAGGTGTATTATCATACTCTTTTTGTAATCATACCTTCTGCGGGTATTGTGTAGGAATTTTTTAAAAGTCGGTGACTGTTTTTGCACTGTCTCTCTGATTAATTCCGTTACCGACCAAAGTGGGCAACACTGCTCCTTAAGCTTGAACTGTAGACTGGGTTTGAACCTTTTCAAAAATATTTTGGCCTGATATGCCCAGGATTTCGTATCCGTCGTATTTGCCAAATAAGGGTGGGAGCAAAAAATATGACTAAATTTTGCTCTGATTTGTAATTCCGTTACCGGAGAATTGCCCTGTAGGTTTTCACTAATCTCGAACTCCTTTCTAACATGTAACTCGGCATTGCCTCTAGCCCAAAATAAATTGTAAATTCGAGATGAGGACTTAATACCTGTTGTTTCATTTTTCATACAGCACACAATGACGATACCGTCTCTTAATTGAACCTTCGTCAATGGAACGTCTTCCCTGTATTTCAAGCACGTTTCATTAGCGGGGGAATCTTATATCTCCAACTCACTCGCCGTTCATGCGGCTAAAGAGATGATAACTTATCCTCGTCCACTCATCCTTAGCACACCACATCATGATATATGGTCCAAAGAGCATGAAATTGAAATCAAGAAAACATTGTTCGTGGACTTTCCTCATCACCGATTTGTCTCCTTTTCATACAGTTCCCTTGTTTAAAAAAGTGTAAACCGTTATTAATATTTAATGTAGGCCAAATTGAATCCTGTAAACCGTAATTCGGAATGATGAACACTGTAGTTGTAGTTGCACACCCGGCGGTTGGGTCAATTAAAGCGTCGAATTTGTCCCCATTGATGGGAGGTGGAAATCTAAGGGTTTTTCTCACTCTGTATCGGAACTCCTTGCATTGCGTTTCATAGGACAGCAATAAAAAGGAAAAGTAAAGGTGACAGGATGTGTATTGGGCTCTCAGGATTTTGAACTGATACCTCAATTCATCAGCAATAGGAAATAATATAAGTTCCGTGGCGTATGAGCCAGTTGACAATGAGGAGTATCGTGGTACTACCGAAAAACGTCCGGCCAAGGTGGACAGGTGGACTGACTGAGCGACAAGTGAGAGACTGCAGGCGCGACATATAGACGCCCACTGCATGCCTGACACCCACTTGTTAGCTATCTCACTCGTTGAAAAAATCAATTCTTCTCATATCCGTCCTGTATTTGACATTCAAATGAGAAAGCAAAAAAATTGACACACAAAATGATAAATAGCAAGGAGTCAACTTCCAGAAACTTGCTAATTTTCGACCCCAGCCAGGGTCTTCCTCAGGCACTTTTCAGTTGGAGAGACAATATTTGACAATATTCAAATAACTTTCTACCGACATGACTGAGGTTGCCATGATGTCGGCCGGGGTAAGATGATTCAGAGTATATATACACTGCTTGCGTATAAATGGTATATGCAAGCAGTGTACATATAGGTATACATAACACACCCTTCTTGAACAAACACCTCATCTTCTTCCATACAGGTTCCTCGCTTGCGATTCAACTGACACTTTGGCCGAATGGGTCAATGTCGTCCTGGGTATACCTTATGTTTACCCAGGATCATCCTGGGTAATCCTTTTCTTTACCCAGGACGGCCCTGGGTAACTTTACCCAGATTGGAGTTCCCGAGTGGTGTAGTGAGGTTGATATTCAGCGTAAATCATGAAATGAAGGGTGGCCCGCCTCGAACTAGACCTATAGCTCCTAAGTCCTTGAGAATTTACTATCGGTCCCTTTTGAGAAGTTGTAGGGATTGGTCTTTTCTCCCTATTCCACACCCCGGAGCAGGTATAGCGGTAATTTTCAGCCCTTTCGAGTTATGATCGTACTGCATGTTCTGCAAAAAGTAAATTCATGAAAATGACGAAATGCACACGGATTATACATGTTCTACCTAGGCCTATAGCTCCTAAGTCCTTGAGGATTTACTATCAGTCCCTTTTGAAAAGCTGTAGGGATTGGTCTTGTCTCCTTATTGCAAACCCCGGAGGAGGTATAACGGTAATTTTCAGCCCTTTTTAGGAATGATCCTACTGCATGTTCTCTGCCGAAAGAGACGCACGTACCAAATTCCATCCTCGGAGCGATCAGCACGATTCGGCGGGAACTCCCAAGTTGGGTAAAGTTAAGGATCCTTATGTTTACCCACAGGATGATCCTGGGTAAAGAAAATGATTACCCATGATAATCCTGGGTAAACATAAGGTATACCCAGGACGACATTGACCCATTCAGCGACACTTTGGTCGCCACATCGTCCATGTTGCGCATGAGTTTTTCAATACACAGTAAAGGGCGCATTCCAGTACAGACAGCGTAGTGATGAAAACCGTCCCTAAATCTGGATCTAAGATGCTGTTGTTTTTAACGACGAAATTAAAGGTTACACTTTTCGCAAATGACATCCGATACAGGTTGTCTGTCGCCGGCTTGTTGTTTATTTGTTTCTTCGATGTATATCCTGCAGTGTAAGTTTTTCACGTCAGAAAACAAAACAACATAAACACTTCACCGCTGGAGAGCAGAAGTGTGATGTCATCAGTGGTGCAGTAGTGACGTCATCAGATACTACCGTAAACGGAGTAGTAGGCAGGTATGGCAAGCGGTTTGTCCATTTATTCCATAAACTAAGTTTTTGCTCTGGAAACTTAGTTTTTGGGTCCAAAAACTAAGTTTTTGCTCGCATAACTATGGTTTTGCTCTTGGAACTCATATTTCAACTCCAGAACTGCAGTTCCAAGACCAGATGGACAAAAACTTAGTTTCTGCTCGGCAAAAACTCAGTTTATGGACGGTACGGCCAGAAACTTAGTTTATGCGGCTAAAAACTATAGTTTCTGAGCAAAAACTAAGTTTCCAATCTGAAACATTAGTTCTGCGTCCCCCGGAACTATCATTATGCTCCAGAACTAACATTCTGGTCCAAAAACCAAGTTTGTGGATGCAAAAACTTAGTTTCTGGGCAAAAACTAAGTTTTTAACCGCAACCTATGTTTTATACCTCGGCTCCATTATCACACTTCTGCACACAGTATACGCATTCTACGATCGGGAACGAGGTATAAAACACAAGTTATAAGAACTATTGTTTTATACCTCGTCCCCGATCGTACAACCCTCACCGAAATCCAGTATGAAAACCGATATAAAACCAGTACTGATCCAGTAAGGCTGCCCAGTAAAGAAACCCAACCTACCCCAGAAATTTGAAGTAATACCAGTATTGGTCAGTAAGGATCCCAACATAACCCAGTAAGGTCCCAGTATCACCCAGTGTGACCACACTGGGTTACATAGTAAGGATCCAGTAAGGTTCCAGTAACCCCAGCAAAACCCAGTAAGAATCCAGTATGGCCAGTATTGATCCCAGTACTGTTCCAGTGTATTTTTACACTGGGTTTCGGTGAGGGAATACATAATGTGAGCACAGGTTGGATAATGGAGCCGAGGTATAAAACATAGGTTACGGTTAAAAACTTAGGGCCGTATTTACGAAGCACGATTAGGACAACACGCGTGTAAATTGATAGTTATTCAGGTTAACGGCCTAGAAAACCATTGTCTTGCTACCTTGTACGCTGCTTGATCGGCAGCGTTTACCCGCAGGATAATCACCCGTGGTTAACTTTCCTTTGTCAAGCTGCAGGAGGACAAAAGAAAAATTTGAACAACCTAGAGGCCTTGTTTAGAGTCATTCAACTCTTTTCTTCGATCCTCCTGCACGTAAACGCAGGAATGTTAACCGCGTTTGGTTATCCTGTGGGTAAACACTGCCGATCAAGCAGCGTACAAGGTAGCAAAACAATGGTTTTCTAGGCCTTTAACCTGAATAACTATGAATTTACACGCGTGTTGGCCTAATCGGCTTCGTAAATACGGTCCTAAGTTTTTGCCCAGAAACTGTAAGTTTTTTGCATCCAGAAACTTAGTTTTTGGATCAGAATGTTAGTTATGGAGCATAATGATAATTCCGGGGGACGCAGAACTAATGTTTCAGATTGGAAACTTAGTTTTTGCTCAGAAACTAAGTATTTTTAGCCGCATAAACTAAGTTTCTGGCCTTACCATCCATAAACTAAGTTTTTGCCGAGTAGAAACTAAGTTTTTGTCCATCTGGTCTTGGATCTACAGTTCTGGAGTTGAAACATGAGTTCCAAGAGCAAAACCCGAGTTATGCGAGCAAAAACTTAGTTTTTGGACCCATAAACTAATTTTCCAGTTAATTCCATAGGCAGGCTGTTTGATTCGACATGTTGACGTTTTCACGTCAAATGATCAGTTCAGTTGCGCTTTGAAGGAAATGTACAAAGGATGTTGTGGTTTGGAATTGGATATGCATTCGAATCACAGTACACTGAGCAGGAACTGGCACACACAGGGATCGTCGTTGCACGTATGACGTTACTCCCGCGGGAAATATGAAGCAATATGGTAGTAACCATGAACTGTGAAAACGTCAGGCTAAATATCACTTTTGACAGAGTGGTGATTTTTTTTCTTCCATTTCAAGGTAATGTACGGTGAGAGGACATATTTATGTGCCTATCCATGAGGATTTTGTTAGGTTTTGCTGGATACTGGATAATTCCTGGAGTTGTCCTTTAAGCCGGCACGTCATGGGAACCGCGTTGCTTGTCACGTGGGGTGTGCACGTACCCCCCATAAAAATTGTTTAAGTGTTGATACAAAAACAAACAAGCAGGCCATTTCATCAATGAAGAACATCTATTGTTAATGATCTCATGAATAAATAATGTTCCTTAAGTGAACGAACTCGCATAACTGAACAGCAACACTAAACACCCAAAACACAACGATTCATGAACGTCCTCGGAGACAAACCGCTGTATGTATCTTCTCTAGGTTACTAGGAGTACCACTGATGACAAGAGTGAAAATTGATGTATGATCTATCCGTTTTGTATGCAAAAGTACAAGTGAAGAAGACAAATCTAGCAACCTATTCGCAGCAAAAAACCCATTGAAAAATACGTTATCTGGCACTTGGGGTCTAATCAGACGGCCATATAGGGCCGTATTTACGAAGCGCGATTAGGCCAACACGCGTGTAAATTTATAGTTATTCCTGTTAAGGGCCTAGAAAACCATTGTGTTACTACCTTCTGCGCTCCTTGATCGGCAGTATTTACCAACAGGATAACCACACGCGGTTAACATTCCTGCGTTTACGTGCATGAGGCTCGAAGAAAAGAGTTGAATAACTCTAAACAAGGCCTGTAGGTTGTTTAAATTTTTCTTTTGTCCTCCTACAGCTAGACAAAGGAAAGTTAACCACGGGTGATTATCCTGCGGATAAACGCTGCCGATCAAGCAGCGTACAAGGTGGCAAGACAATGGTTTTCTAGGCCCTTAACCTGAATAACTATGAAGTTACACGCGTGTTGGCCTAATCGCGCTTCGTAAATACGGCCCATAGATTTTAAGGAATCTGGAAAACAAGGATCCCCAAGGAAAAATATTTTCAAAATCCCATAGGGGGCCTAGGCCTATTCTGAACATGTATCGCAAAAAATATTTAGGGACGTTTTCTTGGCGGATTTTTTGTACATTCATAATACAGTGCAACCTCGCTATAACGAACTGCTTGGGATCCAAGGGTAAAGTTCGTTATAGCGAGGGGTTCGTTATAGCGAGGAATCCGAAAAAGGTGAGTCTGTACAGTCATGGCAATGGTCCGAGGATGTACATTGACATGTGTGCACTGAAAACGCTGTCACTGCAATAAATGAAAGTTTTCATGGCTCAATTTGTTATGATGTATTAAATTCCTGCTCAGTTTTCAGCCTGAAATTCAACTCCAGTATGTTGTCAATGTCTCAGATAACTTCACCAATCGATTCATTGCCAGATTCACAGATTTTGGAAGGTTGTGAGGTGAAAAATCCAATAATGAACACATGAAAGCAGCCATCTTATGTCACGTGACCTGCTACAGCAGTCCCCACAATGCACTTTATCACAGCAATAACGGTGTTCTGTGCATGACCTTAGTGTATAATAATACTGCAGAACTAAACAGCTGGCTGTGCGAGACTACTTTATCCAGTGTTTTAGCTTGGAAGAACAAGCTGAACTCGTTTGGGGTGGATTTGAAAGTTATAAACACGATAAAGAGTGTGCATGCATTTGTATTTAATGTGTATTGTTTGATTAACACCCAAATTAAGCAAACGGGTCCTTTTTCTAGGCCTTGTCTTCCATTGCTCTTCTCCTATTTTGTTCGCAGGTCAGTGCTTTGCAACCCCTCTTTTCCCTTTAGTAGACCCTTTTCCTTGGAGGACAGGGTTCCTCTTTTTAGGCCTATGTCTTCGTCCATGATGGTCTGTTTCTAATTTTTCGTTGGTCAGGTTTTGTAGGTGCTGTTCACCTATAGGCTCTCTTCCTTTACTGTTGCCCCTTCATTTCGTATTTATCTTGCTCTTCATTTATTTTCTAGGCCTAATTTGTTATCACTTCCTCATACATTTGTTTAATATAAATTACTCTTACTATGGTCTTTGGGGTATTGTACTGTTAGTATANTTTGGAGTTAATTCCGTAGGGTTCCTTGGGGATCCTGTTTTCCATATTCCTTAAAATCTATATGGCCTAATCAGACCCCTACCTATTTCTCGGCAAAACGTCCATCTGCAAGATGATATATCTGAAATCCATTGTGTCAAAATGGCCCCCTTTCCAAACATCCCACCAGACAGAGGAACGATAACTGCACCACTGCCACCTTTTGCAAACTGAGTATTAACTAGGGTCTACCCAGACCCCAGGTGATGAGGAATGTGGTTTCTGGGTTTGGGGCCAAGTTGACAGAGACTGAGTTATGGGGAGCACAATAGCCATAAACCAGGACATAGGCCTACTCTCAAAGTCAAAAAAGGACAGACAGAGAAAACCACACGTTTTGTGCCCCACGTGCCGGCTTAAGGGATATATCGCAGTAATGGCTTTTTCTAAATTTTCCTCAAAAGTATATCCTCCCACCGATTTTTCTCTCCCTGGTCTGTATTTTCCCATTCGACATGAATAAAAAATTTCTAAATTGCAAAAATTTCTAGAGGACGACTTCGGTTGTTATATCATTTTGTGTGCCGCCTTTTGTGCTCTTTTTTTGGACTACATAAATCAAACATTACATACTTAACTTGTAGCGCACAACTGGGAATGGGAACCTATCGTCGCTAAAATTGGGATTGGTATTTATACTCTAAACTCCCACTTACCTGTCCCATTCCCGAACTCGGAAAAATGACTAAGTCCGAAGTTGAAGATAATAGGATGGGGGTATGGTGAGAAACAATAATGACCTGTCCACTTTATTGTCCTACGATCCCAAGCGGAGCGAAGAATGACCGCGTGCGATAACCTTAATTTGAATGGGGTGATGGCTGACAAGACTTACCGGTAAGTGACATAACAATGTAATACAAGTCGTGGTTACACTACATAAAATCCCCGTGTTTTTTGCGGTCACACCTATGAATTGCCGGGCTTCAAGAAACCCGTGTCTGAAAAACACGGGTTTCTGGAACACGGCAATCTCGCCGTGCTTTTCGAAATCCCCGTGTCTCATTAGTTCTGTAGCACGGCTACAGATGGCGCAGCCATTAAGTGACGTCGTTTTCGCGCCTCCAACAATGTGGGCCAATAGAGAAATGACTGAAGAGTCAGTGCATGCAGCGCAACTGTCGCCAGGCGACTTAACTACAATGTAGTAGTGTGACCTCTCGCCGGGATTTTCGTACACACGGGTTTTACACGGGTCTGGAAAAACACGGGTATTTTTATGTAGTGTAACCACGGCTACAAGTTGCACACTGTGAATGTTGATCTTCTGTTCAAATTGTATTATTATCAGGCAATTGGATTAGATTGGATCAGATTTTACGCCAACTATGATCAATTTCAATGTGTGTGCACATTCATGCCTTGGAAACCTGCGATCAGTTTCATGCGCTTGACAATCCGCGAGCAAGTATGAATTGGTCCTAAAGGCGGTGACAGACTGGTCCGTTCCGTGTGCGATAGGTATCCGTCCAGCACGTGCCCGACACAGCAAAAAACGGAGGGCCGTGACAGACTAGTGCGACAAGTCTACATCACATGGTCATTTTAGCCATTGTCGCCTATCAAGAAGGAAGCGATTCGTCCGCGACTCGGAACAAAAAGAGCTGTCGAATTCAAAGGCCCGTATTCTAAGACGTCCCTTAAGCGCTAAGGGAGACTTTAAGTCACACTTTATAGGAATTTCATTTCAGAGTCCACCCTTTAGATCGGGTAAAAGTGCTCCCTTAGGAAGCTCCCTTAAGTAAAGTGTGGGCAATTTCACAAACATCACTTTGGATTAAGGGAGCACTTTATTTTGGGTAAGGGGACCCTTAAAATAAAGGTTGGTATTTACCACACTTTAGTCTCCCTTAAGCGTCCAGCTGGTGCAGATGCCTTCAGTTTTGTTGGTTTTGTGGACGATGGGCGGCTACGTTTACCGCATGGCTCGTTTTTATGACGTCAATCAATGTGGGCAGCGATTTTCGAATAGGGTCCCTCTGTTTCAAGAGGAGGACTACTGTGATGATGCATTTTTTTCATCGTTTTCGCTTCACCAAAGTTGGATTCAATCACCTGATGGATTTCATAGGCGACGACTTGCCAGAGGCAGTGAATATCCATGGACTCCCCCTGTCACCAAGGACCCAACTGCTAGTGGCACGTTGATATTACAAAACTGGCTCGTTTTCAGATTGTCCACGGGGAGTTGCAAGGTGTTTCTCCGCCTTGGCTTCAAGAATTGTTTAAAAACAATTTCAGCAGCAATAGCTAGAAGATGCGCAGAAATAATTCGCTTTCCTACAGATCAGGATGCTGGCTTAAGGGAGCACTTTATTTGGGGTAGGGGGACCCTTAAGAAAAGGTTGGTGTGGACCACACTTTAATCTCCCTTAAGCCGACTTGTGCTTGATTGCATGTAGTTACACTGATGCTTGAGCCTAAAGGGTCACTTAGTGAAAGTGGCACTTAAGAAAGTGCGACCTTAGTGGAAGGGAAGCCAAAGTGTGGTTCTTGAATACCAATGGCTAAGGGACCCTTAAGGAAAGGGTCACTTAACTAAGGGACACTTAACTAAAGGGCCCTTAAAGCCTGTTTTAAAGGGCCGACCTAGAATACGGGCCAAAGAATTTTATAGGGATAATGTCCATAAAAGGCGTTGTGTGTTCGCAGTCCGTAAAAATCGCCCACCCGGCTGATTCGGAGCGGATGGACGTGCCGTGTCGGATCGGATACGCACCAGTCTGTCACATCAAATGGAAATGAGTAGAAAGTGATTCAAGCGGAGCAACGGACCGGGTCGTATACGGACCAGTCTGTCACCGCCTTTACTGACAAGGGAGGTGTATTCTTACAATTAAACCCTTTTTCACACAGGCGGCGCGGTGCGATGCGTTGAAAAAATCGCAAAGCGGTGTAAAGGTCTCGGGCCACTTGTGCGTTTTGCGCTGCGTGATGCGTCAAATCTTTTGTTATTTTCCGCCGTTCTGCTTCCTCACAAAAGATTTGACCCATCACGCAGCGTAAAACGCACAAGTGGCCCGAGACCTTTTGTTTTGACATAGCGCAGCGCGGCGCGACGCGGTTGCCTGTGGTGGTCATGATTAGCAGAAATGACATCTTCCATGTCATTCAAATTGTGACAAATATTGCAGTATCCTCAGCTCACGTGGCAGGCGATTCGACGCGGAAAATACTGCAGGAGCGGTTGGGGGCGGTGGAAATCTCTCGTCGCGCCCTACCGCTTCTTACTGCTTAGCGTCCCACCGCAAGTGTCAACAGCTATAGGCTTAACAATGGGAACAACCAGGCGCGAAAAATTTCGCATCGCATCGCACCGCGTCGCATAGCGCCTGCAGTGTGAACAAGGCTTTATTCGTCGAGGTCGTGCACGAGGCCAGTCTTTTGTCCTGACGTCGGTGGTGGTATGGAAGGAGTTGGGTGAGGACTCCTGTACTCAACCGACGTGAGGGCAAAAGATTGGCGAAACCATTAGATCCCAGAAGATACGCAGTGCACGAATCACCACCAGTGATCTTGGACTACAACACGAGAGAGCATGCACAGGTTCTGTGGGATCTTTCTTCATGCATTTGACGGGTGATACATAGCGATTACCTAACTTCAGTTAAGGACGACATTTAGGGGCCGTATGCACCAACGAACATTAAACTTGAACACACGTTGCACCACAGGTTTTCCATTGTCATGTCATGCCCTGGCAAACATGAGCGTATGTCCATTGACAAGTCCTTTTTATTGACCCAGAACATTACTGTTTCTGACCATACCCCCACCCCATTATCTTCAACTTTGGACTTAGTCATTTTTTCCGAGTTCAGGAATGGGACAGGTAAGTGGGAATAGGGAACACCGATCACGCAGACCACGCGAGAATATACGCGTGGTTTTGAACTGATAGTACACCAATGCCACCTATTATTCATGACACTACATCACATGGTCATTTTAGCCATTGTCGCCTATCAAGAAGGAAGCGATTCGTCCGCGACTCGGAACAAAAAGAGCTGTCGAATTCAAAGAATTTTATAGGGATAATGTCCATAAAAGGCGTTGTGTGTTCGCAGTCCGTAAAAATCGCCCACCCGGTTGATTCGGAGCGGATTGACGTGCCGTGTCGGATCGGATACGCACCAGTCTGTCACATCAAATGGAAATGAGTAGAAAGTGATTCAAGCGGAGCAACGGACCGGGTCGTATACGGACCAGTCTGTCACCACCTTTACTGACAAGGGAGGTGTATTCTTACAATTAAACCCTTGTTCACACAGGCGGCGCGGTGCGATGCGTTGAAAAAATCGCAAAGCGGTGTAAAGGTCTCGGGCCACTTGTGCGTTTTGCGCTGCGTGATGCGTCAAATCTTTTGTTATTTTCCGCCGTTCTGCTTCCTCACAAAAGATTTGACGCATCACGCAGCGCAAAACGCACAAGTGGCCCGAGACCTTTTGTTTTGACATAGCGCAGCGCGGCGCGACGCGGTTGCCTGTGGTGGTCATGATTAGCAGAAATGACACCGTCCATGTCATTCAAATTGTGACAAATATTGCAGTATCCTCACGTGGCAGGCGATTCGACGCGGAAAATACTGCAGGAGCGGTTGGGGGCGGTGGAAATCTCTCGTCGCGCCCTACCGCTTCTTACTGCTAGCTATAGGCTTAACAATGGGAACAACCAGGCGCGAAAAATTTCGCATCGCATCGCACCGCGTCGCATAGCGCCTGCAGTGTGAACAAGGCTTCATTCGTCGAGGTCGTGCACGAGGCCAGTCTTTTGTCCTGACGTCGGTGGAGGTATGGAAGGAGTTGGGTGAGGACTCCTGTACTCAACCGACGTGAGGGCAAAAGATTGGCCAAACCATTAGATCACAGAAGATACGAAGTCAGGCAGTGCACGAATCACCACCAGTGATCTTGGACTACAACATGAGAGAGCATGCACAGTGTACGTGCTGTGGGATCTTTCTTCATGCATTTGACGGGTGATACATAGCGATTACCTAACTTCAGTTAAGGACGACATTTAGGGCCGTATGCACCAACGAACATTAACTTGAACACACGCTGCGCCACAGGTTTTCCATTGTCACGTCATGCCCTGGCAAACATGAGCGTATGTCCATTGACAAGTCCTTTTTATTGACCCAGAACATTACTGTTTCTGACCATACCCCCACCCCATTATCTTCAACTTTGGACTAAAGGCGGTGACAGACTGGTCCGTATACGGTCCGTATACAGCATGATTTCTTTTGTTGTAGGCTCACCCAAGTGCATAGAGGTGTGAAAGAACAATACAAAACGCATCGGTTTCGGACCGTATACGGACCAGTCTGTCACCACCTTTAGTCATTTTTTTCCGAGTTCAGGAATGGGACAGGTAAGTGGGAATTTAGAGTAGTTTTCTGACCTATTTTTGATTCCGTGCATTTTGCAACCAAGATGTTTGAAGGATCATACATGTACAACCTCCCGCTGCAACACCTCTTGCAAACAGCAGCAATTTAGATCTAGATGAAGCCAAATTCCTGCAGCAAGTATCATTAATTACATGACACCTTTTGGGAGTCGCTTGAGAACATCCTTAAGTCAGCAGCTCTTCTAGACAAGTTGGGGTTCACTGTTCACCTCCTTAAGTCGATATTTACCCCCACCCAGATCATCGATTCATTGGATTCATTTTGAACTCAATTGACATGACAATAGTACTACCTCAGAGGAAGATAGATAAGATAAAATCAATGTGCCAGAAGGGTCAGAGCCAGAACAACCTATGTGCCAATTCGGTCATTTTGGAACTGATATATTAAAATGAAGCTTGAAAAGAGCTCTATTCAACAAGCACAGCTTCATGAGGTAGTACTGCCCCCTTTTGGGTGAAATTGGAGTAAAAAAAAGACTGAGAGCCAGAACAGCCTATGTGCATCCCGATAGTCTATTGTGTTTTGCATGCTCCCTAGAAACTCTAAACGGTAATTAAGAGTGATTTGAAGAAGCAAAAATATTTCTTGTTCTTATCAAATCAGCATAACATGCCTATATCTTAGCATTTGGCTAAAATGCATCAAAAATATTTTTTTTAGAGCCAGAACGACCTATGTGCAAAAAAGCGTTTTTAGCTTCTCCTGTAAAATTTAAATGAAATGGTCCATGGACCATGTGCTCACTGGGTTGGACATAATAGTCTAATGACAGAGGGAGGTACATATCAGTTATGAGGAATCTGGGTCAAGTCATTCCCAGGTAGGACTTAGATGATTTTTGGGTTATGCCACCTGGCGGCCATATTGGATGTCCGATCGGGCTGGAACTTCACATGCACATAAAGGTCATCTGCAGGGGGCCACATAGCACATTGGAGCGCTTTGGGCCAAATCGTTCCTGAGTTACAGCACTTTGATTATTTTCGGGTTACGCCACCTGGCGGCCATATTGGATGTCCGATCAGGCCGAAACTTCACATGGACATAAAGGTCATCTGCAGGGGGCCACATAGCACATTGGAGCGCTTTGGGTTAAGGCGTTCCTGAGTTACAGCACTTTGATGATTTTTGGGTTACGCCACCTGGTGGCCATGTTTGAAGTCAAATCAGGCCGAAATTTGACATGCATGTAAAGGTCATCTAGATGGAGGTAAATATCAAATTTGAGCACTCTGCGTCAAGCCGTTCCTGAGTAATAGCACTTACTTGATTTTCAGGTTACGCCACCTGGCGGCCATATTGGATGTCCAATCGGGCCGAAACTTGGTATTTTTTAAGGTACCCCTCCAATGCATGTTTATGCAAGATATGAAGTCGCTCGGTGAAATAATGACAAACTGTGGCAGGTTCGTCACTTTTGTCGAACTTTGACCTCTGTGACCTTGAAAAGTAGGTCAAATCAAAAACCCGTTATATATGTTATGTATCCTTATTAGCTACACCTATGATAAAAATTTGGAGATGATCTAGTCATTAGTTCAGGAGTTATTGCACTTTTTGTGTTTTTGGTTTCCGCCACCTGGTGGCCAAACCGAGAGTCGAATCGGACCGACACTTGGTGTCGTGGGTCATCTGACCTAGGGGTATATATGTACCAAGTTTCAGATCAATAGCTCCAGCGGTTACGAAACGTGCCCTGCTAACGGACAACGACGGACGACGGCCGACGGACGACGACGGACGACGGACGCTGCACCATCGTGATAGCTCACCCCAGTGAGCTAAAAATGCACTTAGGTTGTTCTGGCTCTGACCCCTTATTATCCAGGCGCTAGTTTTGCCGTCAAGCAATAAGAAGATTCTTCAAAAGTGTTGATTTGAAATCAGTGCCTGTCTTCATTGAAGAAATCCAAACACCCGAACTGAAACGACTTCCTTCCGCTTTTTCCCATCTTCAACATGTTCAAGGTCTCTAGTTTTAGAAAGCAAGCTAATAAAATTGTTATTGATGTCAATGTCAAAAACCGATGTAGAGAAACCCACAGTATAGTATTTGTCCTGGATTTCTGGTCCGCTATCAGTTCTATATAATTTCCCTTGTAAATGGACAAAATCAGCAGTTGGCCTACATGGACTTATGCCTTGTATTCCTTTTCGTGTGATACAATTGATGCGAAATGCCACAATTTTTACCGGAGAAGGTTTCAATACTACGATACACAAATTAAGAAGACTGTTGTGGACTAACGCTACAACTTCTGCATCCTTCTCAGTCTGATACACATGCACTTCTGGTTTATATCCATTCTTTCTGCGAAAAATTTTGAATTGTAGGCCTATTCTAGCCGAATAATGGTCAACAGTTCCTTCTACGGCATCCCCATGAGCCATAAACTCCCAGCCACATCTTGACCTTTCATCGAATACCTCTAACTCCTTTCTATCGTGTAACTCAACATTGCCCCCAACCCACGACATGCCGTAAGTTCGAATTAATGAAATACCTGTTGTATCATTTTTCACACAACACACCATCACGTTACCATCCCTGAATTGAACATTTAGCAGCGGAACGTTTTCACTCAGTTCCAGGCACGTTTCATCAGCGGGAAATTTTATCTCTCCAACTCGCTCGCCGTTCATGCGGCTAAAGAGATGATAACTTATTCTCGTCAACTCATCGTTAGCACACCACATCATGATATATGGTCCAAAGAGAATGGTATAGTACTGAAGGAAACATTGCTCGTAGACTTTCCTCATTACAATTTGTCTCCTTTTCATACAGTTCCCTTGTTCATAAAAGGTGTAAAACGTTACATTTAATGTGAAAATTGAATTCTCTGCCAGTTGTAAATCGTTATTCGGAATGATCAACACTGTAGACGTAGTTGGGTCAATTAAAGCGTCAAATTTGTCCCCATTGATGGGAGGTGAAAATCTTAGGGTTTTTCTAAGTCTGTATCGGAACTCCTTCCACTGCTTTTGTAGGGCAGAAATAAAAAGGAAACGTAAAGAGGTGACAGGATGTCTATTGGTCTCTCAGGGCTTGTTAAATGGAGAATTAGTGAATCAACCAGAGAGGTAATAATAGTATGATGTCACTAACGCCACCTAGTAAGGTGATCCTTGGTACATTGAACACCCCCTTACAATGAACACTTTTGAAATTCCCCGTGAGTGTTCAATGTATGTACTCCGCACGTGAATTCCATGAATGCTGCCAGATTTTCCCGAGACAGGGCAGCCATGACACTTGTGGATTTCACTTCCTGGAACCACTTTAAAGCCGCACACTATGCACCGCTACTCACTCCCCAGTTCGGCCGAAATATAGTGCAACCTCATCTACAGGCGTGCGTAGTGTATAGAACATTAGAACCACATATTATAGCATTATCCTGCATCGAGGTTTTGGGAATCCCGTTGGGGAATCCCCAATGCTGTGTGCAGCCAGCCACACAGTATTGCTACGGTTCCCCAGATTCGAAACAGCGGCTGGGTGACCGAGACTATGCTCGTCGATTATAACCCATCTGTCTATAGTGTCTGGCTTTAATGTACTGAGCGTGTATTGTGTACATGAAGTGCAGGTCAAGCCGCCCTCGCCACCCGAGGTTCTATGGGTTTGTGACATTGCTGCCACTCCCTCAATATGTCATTTACACGCATATTCTCTGTTTTTCATTTGGTGAATGTCTTTGTTTTTGATTACGTAATGTAGGCTAATTAAGCTGTACAATTCTTGGGAATTAGCTCATTTTCTGTTTCTATACAGTACTGTGATCACATTGGACCATTAAACAGTCAACTTGGGGTGTCTTTATTGCTTTTCTCACAGTGGCCTGGATCCAAGCAATATGAAAATGTACAACAGCAGCTTAACCTTCCTCCTGCTGCATCCAGTTGCAAGCACATCACTAGTCGGCCCACACCAGAATCCAAAAATCTTATTATAATGGACGGTAGCCATGTTCGATTTTGTCATCAACCTGAGTTGACCTGTTATCTGCTATACCTTGCTATGTAATGACTGTACACAGATCGGGTGGATCGGACTTTCTGTCCGATTTCCTCTTAGTTAGGGCTTGAAGCCTACGAAGAGCGGCCTATGTGTACAGTACAATAGGAGGAGAGTGATATTACGCTATTTTGCTTTTAAATGAAGTGATTATTTGTATGAAAAAGAGATAAAATCAGATGTGTGGTGACCTGTTCTGCCATCTACAAGAATGCCAGTGACCTACGAGTGGCTGGTAATATAAACAGGTACACTGTAGGACTCACGTGAACGTATACCATGAATCTGGGTCATCTTGCCATTACTAGGCCGACTGCATGAAGAGGTGTAATAAACCAGACATGATGCTGCTGTTTAGAGAGTTAAAATACATGTACTCCTCACTGCTCATGGATTTGACGGTTAATGATTAACAAATGGATTTCTAGCAATGAAACTACATGTACCCCTCTCCAAACACACTCATCAATAAAGCAACAGACCCTCTACCACAGGATATTCAAGGACAAACGCATTCCCTCAAAATGTGTTCGCCGCGAGTCAATATGCTTGTCCTTATAATTACTAATCAGCAAAAAGGAATGAATAACTANGCGAGGTGGGGAAGGGGGCCAGGTTGGGAAGGGGGCCGGGCGGGGAGGAGACTGTCTTCAGAGATCAGAGGAAGGGCGAAGTGGTCGAGCTGGATACGGATCCGTCATTTCTGTCTGAACCAAACAAAAAAAACTAAGTGAAATATTTAACTTCATCACCTCTATTCAGGATAAAACAGTCTTCAAAAACCACCGTACCGGGTAGTTAATTTTTTTTGAAACTATCTAACCTTTCAGACCTGGACACAGATATTGACTATATGATGGTACTACTTGATTTTGCAGTGATTGGGTGGTTTTCTTGGAATCGTGTCCAATTGAGTGTGGAAGAAGAAAGAAATACAAATTTCCTACCTACCCAGTGATATCAAGATGGTCCCTACATTGATGATGTAGGGACCATAATAAATAATGAATTGAATGACGTCTGACCCAGGGGACAAGTGCGAAATTAGGAGTCTCCTGATATGTCGGGCAAAGGTGGACAGATGGACTGACTGAGTGACGAATGACAAACTGCAGGCGTGACGCGCAGATGCCAGATCACATTGACCGAATGTGCCATGATGTCGGACCGAGGGGGTAAGATGATTCAGAGTCTACACTGGTTGCAGATACATGTAGATGTAGAATGGTATAGCTACCTTTTTCTCATACATGACGCATCCGTCTTCGACAAAAGCCTCATCTTCTTCCATACAGGTTCCTCGCTTGCGACTCAACTGACACTTTCTTCGCCATACCGTCCATGTTGCGCATGATTTTTCCAATACACAATAGAGGGCGCATTCCAGTACAGACAGCGTAGTGAAAACCGTCCCTAAATCTGGCCATAAGATGCTGTTGTCTTTAACAACAAAACTAAACGTGACAGCATTCGAAAATAGCATCATGGGATTGTTATGCAATAGAGGTTGTCTGTCGTCCTCTGGTTGCAAAATTGTTTTTGTCTGCCCCGCAGTGTGAGTTAGTTTCCGATTAGAACACTCCACAAACGAAAACATTTTACACTGCCTGACCCACATTCTGATATTCCTAAAGCAGAAATTACTTTGCGGTAGATCAAGTCGAATCATGCCACAAGTCTATTTATATTTGCTTCTGAGGTAAAATGAATGCAGCAAAACTTACAGTGTAACAATACTTTATTCCCTGCAATAAGTGGCCGCGGCGGAAAATCGAATGGGGCTATCCAGGGAAAACTACACCACCAGGTGGCTCTTCTGCACTATAAGTCCTAGTGTCACTGTTTGCAACACGGCAGAGTATGGAAGGTGGACTGTTCAGAAACTTAAAAATAGAGTTATCAACAGAGGAGCGTCACTTACAGGCAGAAAAAGTGATCTAATCATTTTCAACCTCAGATGCCTCCATCATTAGGGTATAAAAACCTAAGGGTAGAACTTGTTTCTATTGCTCCAGGTGTTAACTGGTTATAGGAGCCGATTTGTGCCATCAGATAAGAGTGTGGTGGACAAAATATCAAGTCTGATATGATGATTACGTCAATAGAAATCAAATGAGCTGATTATTTTTGACCCGAGATGTTTGGGTCATGATATCGACGTTCAATATCACGAAATTTGATATTTTGAGATAACTTGCCACATTGTCAACTGATCAACATGAAACAAGTCTTAATTCATGCCTGCTTATCCAAGAACAGGATGTGGTAAAATTCTCAGCCTCATGTGCCCGGGTGATTAAGATATCATGAGATTTTGATATTTTCAAACTTGATAATTTGCAATATCTCTGCCCGTGGTTGAGGTAGAGACATGATATCACCCATACTTAGGTTATTGAGCATGCCCATTTTGATTATGTAATGACCTTGATGATCAGTTCAAGGTCAAACTTGATTATTTGGAATGTCTCTGTCTGTGGTAGCAGTAGAGGTTTGATAACACCCATATTTAGGTTATTTAGGATGCCAATTTCGATTATGTAATAACCCTGATGATCATAGGTCAAGGTCAAGGTCAGAGGTCAAGGTCAAACTTCCCAAAGAACTGATAAACAATGAAACTCAATGAACAGAAGGTGGATAGTAAAACTTATAGCACAGCAGAGACCCCTATTATCGAGAGGTTGAAGTATATTCTGTATAGCCCCATTCACGCGAGATCATTGGTTATACATGTTGGGTAATCAATGGGGAATTCAAAAGCCTCGGTAGCCATGTTGGATTTTGTTATCAACTTGAGTTGACCTGTTATCTGCTATACCTTGCTATGTAATGACTCTACACAGATCGGGTGGATCGGACTTTCTGCCCGATTTCCTCCCTAGTTAGGGCTTGAAGCCCACGAAGAGCGGCCTATGTGTACAGTGCAATAGAAGGAGAGTGATATTACGCTATTTTGGTTTTAAATGAAGTGATTATTTGTATGAAAAAGAGAGAAAATCAGATATGTGGTGACCTGTTCTGCCATCTACAAGAATGCCAGTGACCTACGAGTGGCTGGTAATATAAACAGGTACACAGTAGGACTCACGTGAACGTATACCATGAATCTGGGTCATCTTTGCATTACCAGGCCGACTGCATGAAGAGGTGTAATAAACCAGACATGATGCTGCTGTTTAGAAAGTTAAAACACATGTACTCCTCACTGCTCATGGATTTGACGGTTAATGATTAACAAATGGATTTATAGCAATGAAACTACATGTACCCCTCTCCAAACACACTCATCAATAAAGCAACAGACCCTCTACCACAGGATATTCAAGGACAAACGCACTCCCTCAAAATGTGTTCGCCGCGAGTCAATATGCTTGTCCTTATAATTACTAATCAGCAAAAAGGAATGAATAACTAGAACTGTGAAATTTGCTTGACAGCAAATTTGATGGTCCCTACATCAGAAAATGGAAATTGAGTGAAGAAAGGACAAGGAGGGGTATGACTCTGTGGCACAGAAGTCACGTTCTTCGGGGTTCCCATCCTCCTGGAATGCCTTCCTGGTGAAAGGCACATGCACGGTAGGCAGATAGAGAGGAAGGGCAGACAAATGAGGGGCAGGGGCAGGGGCGAGGGCGGGGACGAGGTGGGGAAGGGGCCAGGTTGGGAAGGGGGCCGGGCGGGGAGGAGACTGTCTTCAGAGATCAGAGGAAGGGCAAAGTGGTCGAGCTGGAAACGGATCCGTCATTTCTGTCTGAACCAAACAAAAAAAACTGAGGGAAATATTTAACTTCATCACTTCTATTCAGGATAAAACAGTCTTCAAAAACCATCGTACCGGGTAAGTTAATTTTTTGAAACTATCTAACCTTTCAGACCTGGACACAGATATTGACTATATGATGGTACTACTTGATTTTGCAGTGATTGGGTGGTTTTCTTGGAATCGTGTCCCAATTGAGTGTGGATTGAAGAAGAAAGAAATACAAATTTCCTACCTACCCAGTGATATCAAGATGGTCCCTACATTGACAATGTAGGGACCATAATAAATAATGAATTGAATGACGTCTGACCCAGGGGACAAGTGCGAAATTAGGAGTCTCCTGATATGTCGGGCCAAGGTGGACAGATGGACTGACAGAGTGACGAATGACAGACTGCAGGCGTGACGCGCAGATGCCACATCACATTGACCGAGGGTGCCATGATGTCGGACCGAGGGGGTAAGATGATTCAGAGTCTACACTGGTTGCAGATACATGTACATGTAGAATGGTATAGCTACCTTTTTCTCATACATGACGCATCCGTCTTCGACAAAAGCCTCATCTTTTTCCATACAGGTTCCTCGCTTGCGACTCAACTGACACTTTCGTCGCCATACCGTCCATGTTGCGCATAATTTTTCCAATTCACAATAGAGGGCGCATTCCAGTACAGACAGCGTATTGAAAACCGTCCCTAAATCTGGCCCTAAGATGTTGTTGTCTTTAACAACAAAACTAAACGTGACAGCATTCGAAAATAGCATCATGGGATTGTTATGCAATAGAGGTTGTCTGTCGCCCTCTGGTTGCAAAATTGTTTTTTGTCTGTCCCGCAGTGTGAGTTAGTTTCCGATTAGAACACTCCACAAACGAAAACATTTTACACTGCCTGACCCACATTCTGATATTCCTAAAGCAGAAATTACTTTGCGGTAGATCAAGTCGAATCATGTCACAAGTCTATTTATATTTGCTTCTGAGGTAAAATTAATGCAGCAAAACTTAAAGTGTAACTTACAGTGTGGCCGCGCCGGAAAATCGAATTCACGCAAGATCATTGATTATACATGTTGGGTAATCAATGGGGAATTCAAAAGCCTCGGGTTGAGCCCTGATTTTGAGTTGTGTCGTAATGGACACACCAGACGTCCATAACAGAAAAGACAACAGGTGTTACTTCATTTACAACGAAAGAAAAATGAACAAAATTACAGCCATTCATGAAGGAACTAGGCCTAGAAATCCGACAATAGCCATTGCCACCAGACCCCATGTTTCATTTGTCCGCGCTTTCTACATTACGTATTTCAACCCAACATGTACAATCAATGACCTCGCGTGAATTCGTTTTCCCGTCACGCCACTTATTGCAGGGAATACAGTATTTTACTTAAATTAATGATTGTCAAATGACCGACGCCTGTGAAGCAGACGTTATGAACATTCACCTGGACTTCACGTCGCCGTGACCATAATCACCAACAAATACCTGAACTGTTTTATTCTGGAAAATATTGTCGGCGAGACGTGTTGTAGACACAAAACTTGCACGGATGCAGGAGATGGGAGCGTTCCACGTCGCAGATAATGTATAATTTGCATACACGTGTGCAGTTAGTTTTGACAACAGCTGATCTGACATGTCTGAGCCTTCTTTGAAATGATCGAAGGGAAGTTGGCCTGCAAAGGAGTACCTTGCATATCGCAGATAAGGCCAGGAGCGATACGGTATCGGCCAAGTCATGTCCTGGTGGCGGGAGTGATACGGTATCGACTATGTCGTGGTGGCGGGGGTTTACTCATTCCTTCTCTCGTCTACCTTCGATATACGTCGACCACTGGTGCTTTCGATAAACAATTTTTTTCCAGTTGAGTCTTGTACCGGAGAATCCCAGTTATCTCATAGGGACACTCTATATCAAGCCCTAATTTTTTGAACCCGTTTTCGCCCGCAGGAAAAATCGAGTGAAAGAACAGCCTCTTCTTGGGCCGTGTTTACCTGACATCCGTCATCCGTTATGCGAAATCGCAGTCTGACCGATCCAAGCCATTTTCCAGTGCTCATTTATCGCCACGCGTTATCCATTATCTGTTATGCGATACGACGTTATCCGCATTCGAGATGAAAAACGGATGCGATATGGAAGTCATGTGGCAGCAGACAGGGTTTTCTTTTGTGTACAAGAATATCGCAATCTATAACACACGCAGGTAAATAGAACACACGTTTTTTTAATCGCATTTCGGATAACACATATCGCTGGCGCGTCTGGCATATCGCATATCGGATGTCAGGTAAATACAGCTTTACAGGACCACGGTACCGACACTGTTTTCGACGGCCGGCGCCACCATCGCAGTGGTTAGTCCCTGGGGTTGGAAAGTGTGCCTCTCCAACCTCAGGGACTAACTACGTTGTCGGCGAGTGGACCCGATGTACACCCTTAATCAAAAGTAAATGCCCACCTGATAAACTTAAATATTTCCAAAAATCTTCAGTGGTTTAACTTTTGCTTTTTATGGCTGATATATAGGACCTTAAGATACATTTTGAGACAAAAATTACCTTGATTTTTGATAAAATGCATTTCTGGCAAAAGTTTGAAATTTCCATTAAAAAGTGTGATTTTTATCGGTCATTTCATCGGAACCAAACCAACATCACTTTAAAGCCTGTTTGTTTTTTTCAGGTTTAAAAATTCGGTGGTGAACAAAAGTTACAGAGCATTTTCCAAAATGAATTTCGTTCGGTGTTACAGTCAAGTCAGGGCTATTCCTTCCGTCTCATTTAGATCAACCCAGCCTGTTGAATATTGTGAATATTCATATGGACTGGTCACCAATAGTTACTCTTGATGACACTTCATTGAGTAATCCAAGGTCAGGTGGTCTTTTGCGTGGTATGAATGGCGGTTTCACCTTTCGTAATTGCTCCTTACCAATGAAAAATGCGGCGCAACGCATGTAGCAATGAAGGCAAGAGAGCCTACGTAACCTCTCATGGAATTGACGCCATTAACGAACTTGGCGTACGATGAATGGGACTTTCTTCTTATTCATGAGTTTGATCTTGGGACAATAAGATATATAATAAGAGTATTAACTCTATAAAATAAGAGTTGGACTGTTGACCGGAGTTTCGACTGAAACTTTTGGATAAATTCTTCATAATTATTATATGGAAGCTCCAAATGAAAATTTAAGTTTAAAATGACATTGGTTTCAGTTTTTAAAAAATGTGCGATTGAAAATCACTTTTTTACAGAAATCTTAAACTCTTGTCAAAAAATACAACTCGTGCAAGAACATGATATTTTTGGCTTCGAAAGATTTCTTGAGGCCCTAAATAATAGCCATAAAAAGTAAAGGTTGATCCACTGAAGAATTTGGGAAATATTTAAGTTTATTAGCTGTGCATTTAGTTTTGATTAGGGGTGTACTGCGTACATTTTGTGGGTCGAAAATTTGCAAAAAACGCTGGACGCAACGTTCCCGGAACGCCGCGTAGCGGCGCCAATGCGCAGCACGCAGACAGCAGATGTGGAACACCGTCATCGTTTCGTTATATAGTTCTGGCAGCCGTGTCTAACTTCAGTGTACAATATCTCACATACGGTGTAATTTTTAGCACTTTCAACTGGTGGAATGAATATATGGTTGAATTAATGGCCCACAATTAGAAATTTTTGGAAAATGAACTTAAAGGTAATTAATTAAGGAGGATTTTATGAAATTAAACCTGAGGTGATGGCGTCATAATTGACCGCAGTCGTCAAGTAGATGTATTCGCCCTGATGTCGCCAAGCACACCATAGTAACGTTGTGCATGATTATGACGTCATAATCAGGCTTCCTCCCGTCGTGCTCCAGTGCAGTTCTCCTGCGTGGCGTCATCAAGGCAGGGCGGCGTCACCAAGCCCAGTGAGACGTCAACTAGGCCTGACGTTCGTCAAAACTTCGTCGCGTCGGTTGGTTCGCATCGGGTTTTTCATCATCGCCGTTGAAAAACCCGATGCAAATAGTTGTTACACATCATTGTTTCTGACTTTAATATTCTCACGTCCTCCAAACATTAGGCCAAATTGATTTAGGCTATATCTTCACCAATAAAGGCATAACATTGCCAACGCCAAATTCTCGAATTCTGGTTCCGTTTACTCTGGATGACGATCTCTGCTTTTATATCATACATGTATTTGTTTGTCGCCTTTGTGCTATACATATTTCTGGATACGTACATTCTGTAGTGATTTTATGTAGTCTGTATTACTGCCGCTAGATGGTTCCCTCTACGTCGGCAGTCAAAATTCCTCTTAGAGACCGCATACAGTGGTGCTTTAACAAATGGCAGAAACCTAGCCCACATGAAGGTTACACCCGAGATAGTGGTCACGATCATGTTGCCTGCGATTATCAAATGGCAGCAGTAGTATTCGTTCAGTTATTACGGATTAAGCTCGGGGTCATGTTTAAAAACCAGCAAACGTATTCAAAGCAGTTGGGCGTATTACCTGCATAGGCCAACATCATCATGAGCTGTTCGTTCCATTCTAAGACTGCCCTATATCCCTAATTTGACGGACTTGAACTCCGCCGATATGAGGTTTGTGAAATCCACAAGCTGTCGCGTCCACTATGTCTGAATGCGCTGCTTCTGCTGATCAGTTGTTTGGAATATCTCAGAAGGTAATCCCGTCAAGCAACTTCTTTTTGTTGATTTGATCAATAATCGCGATTGAAATGCTGTAGCCTATTTCAATATTCGTCAATATAAGTGCTTCCCGGCATCTAAATTTGCATAACAAAAACGACGTTTTTTGAGTAAACTGAAGTTAAACCAAGTAAAGGAAATGAATACCTGGCGATTTCGAGGAGCTGCGTTGTAATCAGGCAACAGAATTGGACAATCTCAACACTCTCGCTGATATTGGCGAGAACTCCGGGTAATGTGACGCAACTGAAAATCAATGGTCGTCATTGGTTGTACAACGGAAAGAAAAAGCAATGTTCCAAAATGTTATATTTCTGCAGCCATGTCAGTCATGTTCATTGTTGAATTGTATCCCATCAAAGCTCGGGTGTAATGTTTGACATAACTGTGAAATGTAAACAACAGAAGGAGAATATATTCTTAAAATAAAGATTAAGCAATCATATTTTGTTAGAAATCGCTTTTTCTATTTTTTCCTGAAAAGTATCCTCCCAGCGGTTTTTCCTCTGCCTCGTCTGTCTCTATTCGCCAAACATGTAAATCAAACATTACACACTGGTAGCGCAGAATTAGGATCCTATCGTCGCTAAATCTCGGAGTGGGAGTTTTTTGAATAAACAAACTCAGCCCTATACCATGTATACTGCAGCTATGCAACTTTTCTGACCTATTTTCGATTCCATGCACTCTGCCATTAAGATGCTTGAAACATCATACAACCTCCCATTGCANACGCTTTGGTCACAGATATTGTCAAAGATGGCTTGTATGGGATTCTGATATGGCTTATGCTTTCCACCACTGTGCTAAAAAAGCCAAGCGGGTACAGTGCCTTTGGCACTATTTTTCTGTTTTGTCTGCTGGCAAGCAGTGCACACCAATGGCCTATGTGTCCCTTTTGTTTGCTTAAAAGATCCATCTACTTGGCTTCAGCAAGATCTTGATAGCATTTTAATGCTTGGTGACTCATTGTATCAAAAGGCACACAACACTCATGATTACATGCATTACACTGACTTGCCTCTTGCTGTTGACATTGATGTGCTTTCACGGTCATTGATAACAGATTTCAGTCGACCTCTTTCTGGATATTTAATGGAGATGCCAAGCCCAGACACAGAAAATGTCCTGTACTCCTTGAAATCGGCACTGGTCAACAGTTTGTCTTCCAGGCACATTGGTTGCTTATTGACGACCTGTGGCTATACTATTGCCTTGTTTTCCCACAATGAGAAATATTATGTATTTGATTCGCACAGCCGAAATTCATACGGTCAGACTGCACAAAATGGAACAGCCGTCCTGCTTTCATTCTGCAACATAGAAAGTATTGTGTCCCACGTACAGTCTCTGTATCAACAAGATGACATTGTAAATGTCTGATGGTTCCCGCTTGTTAAGAGGACCTTACAGCCATGACAGGCAGCCTGCTGGCAGCCATTTTGATGTGCTCAAATCAAATCATCAGGTTTGACCATGACCTTGACCTCTGATCATCAAGGCCATTGCATAATTAAAATGGGCATCCTCAGTAACCTAATAGTGGGTGGTATCATGCTTCCACCTCTGCCATAGGCAGATATATATCACATTATCAAAGTATGACCTTGACCTTGACCTCCGATCATCAAGGTCATTGCATAATCGAAATGGGCATCCTCAATAACCTAGGTATGGGTGATATCATGCTTCTACCTTTACCAAAGGCCGAGAAATTTCGAATTATCAAGTTTGACCTTGACCTTGACCTCTCATCATCATTGTCATTACATAATCGAATATATATTATCATGTCTCCATCTCGACCACAGGCAGAGAAATTACAATTTTTTATGTTTGACCTTGACCTTGACCTCTGACAATCAAGGTCGTTGCATAATCGAAATGTGCATCCTCAATAATCTAAAGTGTGGGTGATATCATGTCTCTATCATTACCACAGGCAGAGATATTTCAAATTTTCAAGTTCGACCTTGACCTCTGACCTTGACCTTGACCTCTGATCATCAAGGTCGTTGCATAATCGAAATGGGCATCCTCAATAACCTAAGTATGGGTGATATCATGCCTCTACCTTTACCACAGGCAGAGATACTTCAAATTATCAAGTTTGATATATCAAAATCTCATGATATTTCGAACACCCGGACACTTGAGGCTGAAAATTTCAACGTAGTCCAGTCCTTGGATAATAGGCATGAACTAAGAGTTGTTTCATGTTGCTCAGTTGACAGTATGGCAAGTTATCTGAAAATATCAAATTCGTGATATCGATATCACCATGATCCCAACATCTCTCATAAGTAATCAGCCTATTCAATTCCTAAGGTATGAAAACCTAAGGGTAGAACTTATTTCCATTGCTGTAGGTGTTGAAGGAGCCGAGTTATGCCAACAAATATCAGCGTGACAGACAAACTATCAAGTCTGTTATGTTGATTACATCATGATGGAGACATCTGGGATTGAAAATTCTTGGCTCATTGGATTGCCCAGGTTGACAAACCTAGGGGTAGGATTTGTTTCCAAGGCTCTAGCTGTTCAAGGAGATGAGATATGAAGGTGTGACAGACCGGACACACAGACACACGCACACATACACACACACACACACACACACACACACACACAGACACCACGACCAAAAACAATATGGTTCCCGATCTGATTGATCGTGAACCATAACAAAGAAGTCGTGCTCAATTCGATGTCATACCACTCACACTGGTATCTTCAGCTGAACACAGCAAACATTCAGCAAATACTACTGGCTCTTGTGATGTGCAGACAGGCTCTTCACAAACATCCCATAATTTACTTGATAGATACTTTTCCTATCAGAGTGAGCGTCAACAAGAAAAACATGAAAACACGTCAAAACAACAGAGTCCATGGAAAAAATGGTATCAGTCAAAATCAATTTCACACAAAAGGAAGCGTGCATCAAAACAAAAGGACAGCCAAAGAAATGCTAAGCGACGTCGTTATCATGAAGACAAAAGTTATCGAGAGGAGCATAGAGAAGCTGACAGAGCACGTAAGAGAGTCCGTTATCAGAATGATGAACATCATAGAGAACAACATCTTTCAACTGACAGAGCACGTAAGAGAGTCTGGTACCAAAATGACAATGAACATAGAGAACAACATCTTTCAACTGACAGAGCTCGTAAGAGAATCCGTTATCAGAATGATGACGAACATAGAGAACAACATCTTAATTTCAACTGCTAGAGCTCGTAAAAGGGCCCGTTACGAAAATGACGAAGCCCACAAACGATGCCACCAGATAATTGATAGACAAACAAAAAGACAAAAATACCACACTGATAAAACATATCACGATAAAGTAAAAACCACAGCAAGAGCCAACCAAAGAAGCAAAAAAAACGTCGACACCAGTATCACAAAGGCCATTGAAGTCTTTAAAGAATCTGTGAAATCTGGCCCTGAGTACATTTGTACTGTATGTCACAGATTGCTATTCCACAATCAAGTTCTACTGTGTCACAGATCTACATACAACACAACACCTGACAAACAGTACAATGCCGAAATGTGCCTAACTGGAAAGTACGTTCGCCACTGTTCATCGAATGACGACTGTCACGAATGCATTCAATTCAGTAACGTTTTCAGCACATGCAATAAAGAATGGATATGTCATGCATGCCACCACTCATTACTCATCGGCAAAATTCCATCTCTTGCGGTTGTCAATGGTCTACAGTTGGAAGATATTCCACCCATGTTACAAGACCTTAACTTCCTGGAGAAACAACTAATTGCAGTACACATCCCGTTTGCCAAGATATTTCCATTGCCAAAGGGTGGTCAAAAAGGAGTGTATGGTCCTGTAGTATCTGTCCCATCAAACATCTCTCAAACAGTCGATGTCCTCCCCAGACCCATCCATGAATCTGCTCTTGTCAAAGTCAAGTTGAAAAGGAAACTCGAATACAAAGGTCATGTGGCATATTCCTTTGTCAGGCCTTACAAACTTCTTGCAGCTTTGTCCTACTTGAAAGAGAACAACGGTCTTTACAAAGATGTTAACTTGAATTTAGACTGGGAAGAGACTCATTTGGCCACAGATGGAGATCTGATCAACAGCAAACCTACTGACAGTGATGTTATAGATCAGTCATCAGAAAATGGTAATGACTCCAATGATGCTTCTGTAGCTGAACATCCAACATCAGATGAAGAGTGCAACTTGAAGTCAGATATATGAAGAGCTTAGAGCACAAAGGGCATATGTCCATTTTTTCACTTTTGAGAAAAGTGAATAAAAAGATTTCGTGTGAATTGTGCCCTTTGTGCACAAAATGATTTTAGATTCAAATTACAGCCTCAAAATTAACATAAATACGACACTTGAATCGGGAAACAGCACTTCGTGGATCCCAGAAGATAAAAAACATCAAACACCATGAAATGTGGCGTAGATAAGGGGTTGGCGGCCCTTTAGACGATGGTGCTGACTTGTGCCCTTTGTGCTCTAAATTAATTAAAACCTTACTTTCTGCTATTTGGAGTACTAATAGAGGGATAATTCCATGTCAAGGCAATAGAGGGCTCTTCAGGCTTTCTGCTGATATATCACACTCAATAGTGCAAAAAATGGACATATGCCCTTTGTGCTCTAAGCTCTTCATATCCAATCAGGAAAATAAATCCGACAGCCAAACTGAACCAGATGTTTACAGCAATGTGTACGAGACTCCTGTTGACACCTGTTTACAACCAGTAGACATTGGCCAGGAAGTACTGGATCAGAATGATAACGTTGCATATTGTCTAGCACCAGCTGAAGGCAATACACCAGTCTCAATGCTTAGCGTGCCAGACATTGAAGCTAAGTCATTCCCACAGCAGTTACCATCTGGAAAATTTGGTTACAACACTGAGAGATCAGTTAAGGTTGGACTCAACCGTTATTTCAATGCCCGATTGTTCAATGCAGATGGTCGGTTTGCCAAAGACACAAACTATTTGTTTTTTTCACAGTACATGAGTGAACTGCAGCAGGTGCTATCAAGTATCTCCATTGCTCTGAGGAAAGGCACGCCCACAACCAACACTGGACACAAAATAACAGCAGGCATGTTGAAAGACAAAGACAGTGTGAAGAGACTTCTCTTGTCTGATACTGGATTTAGATTCATGCAACCAATACGAGGTACACCTCCATACTGGGAACGAACATTAAAAGATCTGTTTGCCATGATTCGTCAGTTAGGTATACCAACTTGGTTTTTGACATTCTCAGCTGCTGATCTCCGTTGGGAAGAAGTCCTTCAAACACTGTCTTGCTGTTCAGAAAATCAATGTCCCATTGAAGTCGAAGAACTAACTTACACTGACAAGACCAAACTGCTGCGTGAGAATCCTATTCTTTTGGCGCACTGAATTTCAAGCACGCGGTTCTCCTCACATCCATTGCCTTGTTTGGATAGAAAATGCACCCAAACTTGATATCAACACTGATGAAGAGGTGTGTGCCTTCATTGACAAGTATATCTCATGCGAACTGCCTGATGAAGAGACTAACCCTGAACTTCACAAAATAGTCAAGGAAGTGCAGTCTCATAGCAAAGCTCACTCAAAGTCATGCAGAAAGGGAGGAAAAAAATGCCGTTTCAACTTTCCAAAGCCACCTTCACCACTAACGTTCATCATCCGTCCCACCAAAGATTACACTGAACTCAAGGAAGAGGGTGAAATAGCTGAGTTGATGAAAACTTTACTCCCACTCAATGAACAGGATAGCTCAGAGGAAGAATCTACAGTACAAACTGAACCATGCAGTCAGGGTGGTGTCAACAATACAGAAGGGCCAACCAGCAGCCTTGACAGTGTCATTGAAGAGAGTGATGACTTGAAAATCACCAGAGCTGTGGCACAAGAGAATATTCAAAAGATATGGGATATTATGAACAATCCATCTGATGATTCAAATGAGATACTGACAGCCACAGATGTCCTCACAAATGCTTGCTTATCACAGGAAGAGTATGAAAAGAGCATGGCTATAATCTCAAAGAAAGTCAGCATTGTCATGAAAAGAGACCCAAAGGATGCATGGGTAAATAATTACAATCCAGCTCTTCTTCAAGCATGGAATGCCAATATGGACATCCAGTATGTGTTGGATCCATACACTTGTGTTATGTATATCCTCTCATACATAAGCAAGACTGAGCATGAAATGAGTCAGTTGCTCAAACAAGCTCAAGAGGAAAGCAGAGCAGAAAACAATGAAAATGCTGCAAAAGAAATGAAACGACTTGGTAGCGTCTACTTACACAATCGAGAGGTCAGCGCACAAGAAGCTGTGTACCGAGTCACTGGCATGAAATTGAAGGACTGCTCTCGACAGGTGATATTTGTGCCGACTGATCCAAACTGCACAAAAATGAGCCTCCCCCTCAAAGTGATACAGAGCAAAGCTGGATCAGAAGATTCTGATGATGTCTGGATGAAATCAGTTGTCGACCGCTACAAGGCTCGCCCAGAAACACCAGAATTCTCTGACATGCGTCTTGCCAGTTTTGTGTCGAACTACCGGATCTTACCATCAACAGCCAAATCACAACCCAATAAAGACCCAGTAGACATGGAAATGGATGGTGAAAATGAAGATCCAGAATCAGCCGCAAGAAAGCAAATGCCAGTGATTGAACTCAAGATTTAAAGAAGATCAAGAGATCATCCAGCAGTTGTACGTTCTGCCAGATTCTCCAAAACAAAATATCCTGAAAAGTACCATCACAATTTACTTGCTCTGTACTTGCCCTTCACAAGTGAAAACCAATTAGGTCCACAGCCGTTTGAAACATCAGAACAGTTCTACCTCAAAGCGGCTGTTAAACTTCCAAACTCAGACAAACCACAGACAGTTCAAAGTATCGTGAACCATAACAGAGCTTTGTTTGAAGTTGGTGCAGAATCTCTTGAGCAAGCTTGGGAACAACTACAGCAAAACCCACCTCTAGAAGATGCATGGGCTCAAATTGCACCATCCACTGAAGAAGACCGTCTTGATACTGACAGACCAACTGACGAGATTCAGGATGAAACAGACACGAATGATGATGATATACCCGAGTTGACTAGCACAACCCATTCAGAATCATCTGCTCAGAGCTCAGCCCACATGGAAATTGTGCATGCAGGGATATCAACTGAAGAAGCTCAACGTCTCCTCCGGTCACTCAATGAGAAACAATCACTGGTTTTCACATCAATCCGCAAATGGTGTCTTCAGAAACGACATGGTAAGAATCCGCAACCACTCAACATCTTCATATCTGGTCCAGGTGGCACAGGCAAAAGCCATTTAATCAAAGGTATTCAATATGAATCCAGCAAACTCTTGCAGCCAATGATGGATAGTCCACAGAATGTTTGTGTGCTAAAAACTGCATCGACGGGCACTGCAGCATACAATATCAATGGACAAACTGTTCATGGTGCATTTTCCATCCCAAAAGGACTCAAACTCCCATACGTACCTCTCAGTGAAGATCGAATCAACACACTCAGGTCAACATTGCATGAACTACAGATTTTGATTATTGATGAAGTTTCCATGATAAGTGACAGATTGTTGATCTACATCCATGGCAGACTGAAGCAGATCAAACAATGTGACAAACTGTTTGGTGGAGTATCTGTTCTTGCATTTGGAGACTTCTTCCAACTTCCACCAGTGAGAGCCAAGCTGCTGTGCAACCTCAACCCCAATGACATCTTCAACATATGGTCCACCAACTTCCTCCATGTTGAACTGACTGAAATAATGCGCCAGAGAGAAGAGTCTGAGTTTGCTCACCTACTCAATAG
>NMRB01000408.1:248934-274647 GCA_002633025.1 Notospermus geniculatus
TGGGCATGCACTATCCACAAAACTCAAGGAATGTCACTGCAAGAAATTGTCATCTCACTGGAGACCATCTTTCTCCCAGGTCAAGCATATGTTGCCCTCAGTCGTGTAACAAAGTTGAGTGGTCTTCACTTACGAGATTACCGATCATCAGCACTATACTGCAATGACAAGGTTGAAAAGTCGATGCTTGAAATGCTTCCCTTGCAACAGACTGATGACATAATTCTTGATCTCCAAGGCAGTTCACTCACAGTAGTCCACCACAACATACAGAGCTTGCCAGCCCATTTTCCTGACCTTCAACAAACCCCATATGTTTCTCGGGCACATTTCATCTGCTTATCAGAAACATGGCTCAACAATCCCCCATCACACAATTTCCAAATCCCAGGGTATACATTTTACCATAAAAGCAGACATGAATGCTACCAAGAAGATTCTTCATTTTTCAAACAGCAAAGAGGTGGAGTTGCAATTTATGCAAAACAAAGTCTTCTGTGTAACCAGTTCAATCTGGGAGTGAACAACCTGGAATATCTTGCTCTGCTTCAACAGCACGATGGAACTGCTGTACTTGTCATTGTCATGTACAGGCCACCATCCTACAATGCCACCACGTTCTGTCAAGTCCTTGAACATGCACTGGAAAATGCAGATTCTCCTTTCCCTGATCATATCATTGTTGTCGGCGACTTCAATGAAGATATCAACAAAGATAGCACACCAATCAAGCAAGTCTTCAGCAGCCAAGGATACACTTGTCTCGAAACTGATCCCACAACCACTGAAGGCACAACTATTGATCATGTATACATCAAATCATCAACATCCCTGACTGATCCTATATCTACTGGTGTCCTTTCTACATATTACAGTTATCACGATCCAGTTTATTGTGTCTTGCCTCTCGAAGTGTAATTCTGTCACAATTCTCTCTGCCGACTGATAGATCATATCTTGTCATCACCGTCAATCATTGGAATACATACATGTACATGTGCATTATGGTATTAAATTATTGCTCTTTTTCAGATGTCAAAACAAGTACAGTAAAACCTCCGTTAGTAAACACATCCGAATAGTGAACAACACCTCAATAACGAACGTTCATTTTCGGTCCCAATTATTTCTTTGCATTAACCATTAACTAGAACCTCCGATTAGTGAACACCTCCACATAGTGAACATTGAACACTTTTTCTGGTCCCAAAATTACATTTTACCTCTCAATAGTGAACGTCAAAAACCAAGCTGTCAACATTTTTTATGTTAACAAGCACACATGCATGACTACACTTGTATTTACCCCAATTCGTCTTTGGTTTTGGTTACACAGCTTGAGCTGAGGTGTTAATTGTTCTAAGGTGTGAATCCTGTATTGTTCTGATCAATCAGTGTCAAGTTGTCAATGATAGTCACTGATCATGGCTATCTTTATTAGGATCAATGAGATGGTATTTGTGAATGATGTTCATTGCACTGGCCACTGCTATCTTAGGGTCATTGAGATTATAGATTTGTGAATAATATTCATTTCTCTTTGGTTACCATACCTTTATAATCAATCATTCATTCATAATCAGAGACAGCTGCCAAGATGCCAAAGAGAAAAAATACTTACAGATGAGATATCTATATATTTAACGGCTATGATGAATGCGGCTCCTCCCCTAGCCGTATTGCGGCTTTTACAGGGGTAGGGCCCGCCTTTCTGAGCCAGAAAAAAAAGAGCAAAGTCATCACCCTTACCCTGAAGCTTGAGGTTTATTGGTATAATGAACATTCATAAAGTATGTGAGAGTTGCGTTGTTCTTTCGCACCCACCACCCGGGCCCTCCTCATAGTGAACACCACAATATAGTGAACATTTTTTCCGGTCCCAAGGGTGTTAACTATACGGTGGTTTTACTGTATTCGCTTAAAGCACTTAGTCTGTTTCAGAGTTTTTTCACACCATTTTGCTCTTGATGCATACCACCACCACTAAAGGACCGTGATGAAAGAACGTCAGAGCGTGCCATAAATCTGTACTCTGTGTGTACATGTTAAAGAAAGCCATATGCTAACTGACTGATACTTATTGCCTCATACTCGCAACCATTTTCCTTTTCTCTTTACAGAATGTCTGAAACGAATGCATGAAAAGATCCATCTTGATATTAAGTGTCCTATGACTTGATGCTGTTAGAAAGTAATTTGCCAAAGAAGCAACACATGAGAGACTGTCACAATCATACCATAATCACAACTTCCTGCAACGTGATTTCTGTAATATTTCAAGTCTCAGGACACAATGAAAGGGGCCAATGACAATGTATGTGATTTACAGTATCGAGCGGCACATATCACATGTATCTAGCTCCACCATCCTTGATGCTCGACAATGAAGACATCATATTCAAACATTGTCCGCAAACTAAAGCTTCTTCGACTGCACCAGCTATTGCATTGTACATGTACTTGCAGTCAACATCAGTCATGATGGATACAGGAGCAGCAGGAGTTATGCCACAGCATGTACCAGTGTGTTCGAATATGACCTTTGTTGTACAGTTTGATTATGAACAAAATAAAACATTATGACTTTCAATTATGTGCATCTTACTGAGCTTTCTAATTCTAATGTTTAAAACATTCTGGCTTTCAATTAAATTTGCATCTTTACTGAGCTTTCCAATTCTAATGTTACAAATCCATGACACCTTGATCCTCTCTATAACCTTGCCCATCGATCGAACTTTCTACATTGCTACTCAGTAATTATCGATCAGTCAAATTTGCCTAATTTCTAAGGGCGGTCTTCAAATTGGCTGAAAAGCCAATTTCTAGTTTTGATATTTTGAAATTTCCAAAATTTTGATGCAGAAATGTGACCAACAAGTTTTCCTTTCATATGCAACAAACCGCGTCAAAATTGGTTTGGTAGTATTTGAAATATTCTCAGTCTGGGGTGTCAAATGCGGCTGTGTCCGTGCCATGTCCATGGAGTCCAAAGGAGGCTCATAGGCCAGGCTGTCCTCCTCCAGCGGGCTAACACTAATGTCACTGTTTCTTCCACTCGACATACCGCAACGCCCTGTATCCATGGTATCGGAAACTTCTGTGTCGGTACCCCCTGGAATTCCATACACCTTTGTTACTCCCATAATGCCAATGACCATTCAGTCAGTCTCTGTTAAATTGTCCATACTCTCTCTTGGAAGATTCCCTGTCTTTTCATTCTCCGTTGCCTCCTTGTTGGCCGCCTTCTTTGCCTGCCCCTTCAAATCATCCCATTTCTTCTTGAGTTCGTCAACAGTCCTCAAACACGGTGCTACAGCATTTATTTTCCGAGTGATCTCGCCCCAACATTGTTTCCTGTCCAATGTAACGTGGTCAGAAAACTTAGAGTTGATCAATTCATAATTATCTTCAATTAGCAAAATAAGTCGCCCTGTTTCCACCGACGTAAAATTCGACTTTCGCTTTTTTACCTGCTTTGCTTTGGTGTTGCAGTATCCATTCTCTCTGTCATGCGTGTGCCTTAGATGTAGCCCTACACGTGCATGTGTCCAGGCCGTATGTTGTCATGGTTGCATTGATGCTGGCATACACTGCAAGTGACGTCAATCTACAACGCACGGGTTAAAACAGATTCACTCGATTCTGGCGAGTTCCCGCCTCGAGGGATGCTGGGATATCCGTAAAATTAAGGAAATGTGTAAAGATACGGAGATGCTACGAAATCTTCTATGAATACCACTTAAACAATTTTTCCGCATCCGCAACATCCGTAGCGCCTCCCTACGCAGGGGTATTTACGGAAGCTTGCTTAATATGGTCCCTGGTGAGTTCTTCTTCCTTCAGTTCATTTTTTCTTAGTTTTAATTGACTCTGCTGATTCTCTCCCTTTCTCTAAAACTGGATATCTGATGAAATTACCAAACCTGACAGGGAAACAAGACTATCATGATGTGGTCAATGAAGTGAATTTCAGACATCACGTTTCATCAGAAATAAATGACTCTGATCCATTTTCAGATGGTTATTACTTATACATCGAGGCATCTGATTGGGGTCAGGGACATTCAGCCATTCTGTTCTTCCGGATGAGAAATATACACACCCATGGCGGGGGTTGTCTGACATTCTATTACCACATGTTTGGCCGGTATATTGAAAGTCTCCATGTTCGCTGTTTAAACAAGCGAGGGAGATTGGTTCGTGAACTGTTTATAAAGCGAGGAAATCAGGGAAACTATTGGTGGCTGGCGACAGTTGACGTAAACTGTACAGAAGATGAGATGGTAAGTAGCAATATGAACATTCGAATTACAAGTGCAAGTAGGATTTTGCACATAAAGATTAAGGGAGCTCGTCGAAATTATTTGTTGCGAATTCTGGCGGTTTTTTGGCTACTTTGGGGCGAATTTTCAGCGAGTTAGAAAAAAAGTCGATACAAAATCGCCCAAAAATCGACAAACATTCGCCCCAAAATTGCCAGAAATTCGCCCCAAAATCGCCGAAACTTCGCGGCCAATTCGCCCGAAAATCGCCAAATATAAATTTCGCAATTTTCGACCCCAAGCGGGGTCTTCTTCAGGCTGGCACTTTCAACTGGAGCTACCAGAAGCTACCGGTTAGAACACTAAACAAAGAAAACATTTTACACCGCGTGACCCACATTCTAATTAATTTCCTAAAAATAAAAATATATGCATGACACTTTTGGGCCACCGTATATACCGGACAATCCTAGTAAAATTATGATTCACCATAACTTCAACATGGGGAAAGTGCCAAGCTTGGAAATGTGCACAGGTCAGTGGTGAATAATCCATACTGCAGTTATCTAATGATATTAGGGTACCTTGAGTTGCTTTCCATAAAGCAGGCCTCACACGAGGGTGGTTCTGACGGCTGTTCAGCACGGTTTTCAACTGTGCTGAACCTCAATGACACTGCCTAGACACCATGGGGGTGTTCGCCATTAAAAGCCAATGACCGCCACCTCGTTTTTGGAACCGCAGGATTTTCAAATGTTTGAAATTTTCACGGCGGTTCTCAAAACCGGGAATCACCGAGTTGCTACCTTGTTGGCACCTTCCATAACCCTTCAGAACCGCTAGAGAGCATGAAATGGTCCATGGACCATGTGCTCACCTGGGTGAACGTACCAGAAAAACAAATGACAAATGTTATATCGAAATGTTCCTGGGTCATGTATCCTCGTTAGATGCACCTGATAAAAATTTGGAGACAATCCAGTTACAGTTCAGGAGTTACTGGACTTTGAGCTTTGGTTTTGGCCACCTGGTGGCCAAGCGGAGAATTGAATCGGACCGAAAAGTGGTGTCATAGGTCATCTGACATAGAGGTGTATATGTACCAAGTTTCAAGTCAATAGCCCAAGCAGTTACGAAACGCGCCACCAAATGACTAAAGGGGCTTTATACTTAAGGTTGAATTGTCCCAAATAAATTTTTGATTATTTATAATAAAGTGACAGAACCCATTTTCACAGGGTGATTAGTTAAGAGGTTAAACTAGATTATAAGAATGAAAAATTGGCAAATTTCCCGTTATTTCAACTGAAACAAAAGACCTTTGCAAAATGTCATTAAAGTAGTAGAAATACACAAGTCCTTAAAATGCCGTTTACAACACATGTTAAATACATTGTATACTTTGTATTTATAAGGTTACATTTGTTTATATCCTTTGCCTTTCATGAAAATAATGACAAATAACACCAATATCCTCTCAACTTTGGCAATTTGTTCAACCTCTAGCAGTGGGGGCATCACAGAACAGCCTTTCATGTATATGGCTTGTTAAGAACAGGCAGTCAGGTGTGAGGCGTACTAAAGTCGAAGTCAACCTTACTTCAACAAGGGCAGAATGTCAGGCCTGTGCAACAGACACCATATAAACACAATGATTGAACCACAAACCACAGTATTCACCAGTTGACTGAGCACAACCTTGGATTTACCTCATGGAAAGTAAACCAAGTTACCCTAACATCATTAGGTAACNGCCCTGCTAACGGAACACGACGGACGACGACGGACCCACGACCCACGACAAGAGCTCACCCCAGGTGAGCTAAAAATGGCTACCGTGTTATTGTCTCCTTGTAATATTGCCACCTCGCAATATCCCCTAGACCGCATATGGACCGTACATGACCCCAGTTGTACCGCATGTCGACCTTGCTGACAACCGCATCAGCACCTTATCCACACCGCCGTCATTTTGGGCGATTCAGCACTGTTTTGAACCGTGTTGAATCGCCTTCAGAACTGTGGTTTGGCACAAGTAGGTGAAAACATGGTGTGGATAAGGTGGTGATGTGGTTGTCAGCAAGGTAGACATGTGGTACAACTGCGGTCAAACGTGGTATTAGAAGGGTGATGTACCATGTGTTAACACGGTCATGTGCGGTCCATACGCGGTCTAGGGGATATTGCGAGGTGGCCAAAAGGTGTTGGGGGGGGGGGCAATAACACGGTAGCCATTTCTTTCTACGGTTCTAAACGGTTGTGAAAGGTGACAACTCGGTAGCAGCACGGTGATTCACTGTTTCGAGAACTCCCGTGATAATTTCAAACATGTTGAAAACCCGGCGGTCAACGGCGGTCAATGGCGAACACCCCCACGGTGTCTTGGCGGTGTCATTGAGGTTCAGCACGGTTTTGAACCGGGTTGAACCACCGTCAGAACCGTCCTCGTGTGAGGCCTACTTGAAATGAAGGAGCATCATATGCAGCCACCAAGTGGCGATGCTACCGCGGATAACCTTGTAACCTTGTTCTCTGCGCGGCTTCTCAACATCTTACGACACGGGTTACCAGATAAATCCGGCCAAATAAAAAAAAGTGTTATCTTCAAAATTGTTCAAACCTACCTTTCTGAGTCAAAGCGTTTCGGATAGTCATATGCAGTTTTTGTAAACATTGTTGTACGGCTACAAACATGATCACTAATTGATGTGCTTGGCTCATCTTTTCTTTTATATTGACGCTAATTGCCAGTCTCTCTGTAGTCCGTTTGTGTTCTGTTCACCATCACCACATTTATGATATTGTAATGCTTACGGTGGACAGCCATAATAGAGAGGTTAAGGTGGCGGTGGAGATAGTAAACGCATCCGATTGAGGTCCGTTTGAAATTTAATTGCACGAATGTGTTACGACCGTAGTTTAATTTGCCAACGAAATTTGTGAGTTTATATATTGTTGCAGATCTCCGAATTGAAAAAGTGCACGATAATTAACTGATTATGTAACTTTATTCATGAACAATGCAAGTCCCAGATGAAGTTTTCAGAGGCGATAACGGGTACAGCCGGCTCCAAATGACCGGATTTTAGGTAGTGATGGATGCAGCATGGCGAGTTCTATGGTGGTTCCAGGCCCGATTTTTCAAAATTGAAATAACTGATTAGCAATTGCTTAATTAGTGGTCTGAAAAAGGTCAAAACAGAAAATTGAATAATTTTTCATTCAAATCATTTCCATATTCAGCGGGAAAATACGCCGGGCTTGTCACCACCGCCACCTTAAAGCTGAACTGCATGAACAAAAACCGGAGATCCGAGCACTAAAAAAAGACCACCACGCCACGGTGGTGGTCAAGAGAAATGCAAACGATTTTAACTGCGCGCAAGCACTAAAGAACCCTGACCAACCTCATACTCGAGTTCCTACGGATTGTACAAAGTCTACCAGGCTCTGTCACTTGGGCACTATCTCTTGATGTGTCTCGATAGAAAGCCTGAGATTGAATACAGTGGCGCCACCAAATAGGCCGGTAGTCTATCATGTTCTGGAGGTACTTCGAAGGGCGTTTGCACTTCTGTAGACCACCATACTGCGGCGCTGTGGTTTTTGTTCATGCAGTTCAGCTTTAAGATCTTGAACGCGAACGACAGACGTACGGGAATGACGTCATTGTCGTTCCCGTGAAAAATTCGCCTATATTTGGTTAAGAAGTGAATATCATAACGTGAACGCGATCTAGTGGTTTCAATCATTGGGAATGGATTGTACGTGTGTCTCGAACAATGGTAGTTTATGTTGGTACAATCTCCGACGTTGAGGTCAGACGTTTTCACCTTTGCTCTCAGAAGGTCCGGACTCTTCCAGCGGAGGGATCGTATATAGGTCATAGTGGTATTCCAATACATGGCAAACGGAATTGAAATATTTCATAGTTTCATGGGTTCAAGCAGAAATGAAACCGAGGCAACCCAAATGAAGTACGCGTTATTACGCCATCGGAAAACGGCACATAGCCTCTTTCTACGTTCAGCTCTTACGAGAAACAGTGACCCAATGCCAGCCTTATAGGCCCGGTTGTGGTAATTATGCAAATCTGTCCCACCGGCATAGTTGAGTGTGGGCGAACTGACCCATCTACAAACATTAATCTATGCCTATTGGATTGATTGCTTGAATATGGGGTTCACAACCAAGACCTCCCTAAGAAGATCTGTCTAAGCTAATCATTCGGATTAACTAAGCCCAGGACCTCCTTCAGGACGAAAAAGTTTGGAAGAGGGATCCCCGGGCAAGAAACGGCGTTCGATTGCGATTGGGTTAGTCAGGTGGCTGCATAGTGACGTCACTCGCGTTCATGTTTATCGTTCGCGTTCAGAATCTTAACCTCTCTATTGTCTTGTAGCCTACGCGGCGTCCACCACATTTGTCAAAAAAAACCAATATTACCTGCATATAGGCCAACATCATCATGAGCTGTTCGATCCATTCTAAGACTACTCTATATCTCGTCATGAATTTGACGGACTTCAACTCTGCCAATATGAGGTGTGTGAAATCCGTAAGCTGTCGCATCCACCAGTCTCTTAATGCGCTGCTTGCGCAGATAACCAAATTTCTTTGTAATATCTCAGAAGGTAATCCCATCAAGTAAACAAAGCCTTCTTTTTGTTGATTTGATCAATAATCGCGAATGAAATGCTTAGACTGTTTCAGTATTCGTCTTTACAATAAGTGATTCTCTAAACTTGGAATAACAAAATAAAAATACGCTTTCGAAAAAAAAACTGCGGTTAAACCAAGCAAAGGAACTGTCAATTCCTTTCCTTGGTTTAACCCCAGTTTTTGAATATTTTGGAAATTTCCATTCATTTCCAATAAACCTGTTTCTGAATTATTTCTGTGCGTCTGGGTCGATTTCAATGAAACTTCATCAGCTGGTGGGGGACATTACGGGCTTGCTGTGCCTGATGTTCTGAAACCAGTGCATCGGGGATGTAGGGATCTGCCCGAATATTTTGTAAAAAACGCAGTTTTACGGAATCAACGTCAGCGCCCTCATGTGCATAGCAATTGAATTCCTGAATTTCTTTTGAAAGTTTGATTCTTACCCACTGACAAACAGAACCATTAACGAAAGTGACCACTTGATAAAAGCTTTCCAAACCGATTTTCAAAAGCGGTATTTTTCACTAAAATTCGGGCCGCTCCCTACATCCACGACGCACTGGTTTCAGAACAGCAGCCACAGCCAACGTTGCCCCCGTATTGACCTCATCAGCTCACTAAGTTTCATTGAAATCCACACGCACAGAAATAATTCAGAAAAACATTCACTGAAAATGAATGGAAATTCTCAGAATATTCCATACCGGTACCTAGCAGCAGGGTGAACAATTTATTCACGGCTAGCCAATCGTTTTGCTTATCATACTCTGCCATCAAGCAACACGAAGATCCTTTCAAAAGTGTTGATTTGAAACCATTGCTTGTCTTCATTGAATCAACCCAAACACCTGAACTGAAACTATTTCCTTCCGCTTTTTCCCACCTTCAACGTCTCTTGTTTTGGAAATCAAATTAATGAAATTGTTATTGATGTCAATGTTAAAAACCGATGTAGCGAAATCCACAGTATCGTCATTGTCATAGATTGTTGGTCCGCTATCAGCTCTATATGATTTCTCTGTAAGCTACACTGAAGAACAAGTCCACGTCACAAATAGCAGTGATCATAAAGTTCCCTTGGGTCATCACCAAGGCTCCCTGCACCACACTTCCCCGGATGTCCTCGGATGTCGGTCATCTGGTACCAGGGATCCAAAGGGAAGCAACAAGGCAATGACTCACTATCGTATTCACTACCTGGTCCTTTATTTCCACATTTCCTTGAGTACAGCTTTCTCGAGCAACCTTCCAGTAAAACTGCCTCTCAGCCCCCTCAGGGATCAACAACCCACGAGGCCACTTGGCCAACCCATAGCATAAAAATAACGTTCAATGAAAAATTCACAATAGGATTGCTGCCATACAGTGGCCTCCCTCGGATCGTTACAGTTGACAGCCCATGTGATGGCAGTGAACTATACAAAAGACGTTGAGTACGTGAAAAGATTTGACTCAGCACACAAGTAAAAAACTCGGATATCAACAAGTATCAAGTAGGCTTATTTAGCAACAGGAACATCCTGTGTTGATTTGAAATCAGTGCTTGTCTTCAATGAATTAACCCAAACACCTGAACTGAAACGATTTCCTTCCGTTTTTCCCCATTTTCAAGGTGTCTTGTTTTGGGAATCAATTTTATGAAATTGTAATTAATGTCAATGTCGAAATCCGCTCTACGGTAATCCGTATCGTAATTGACATCGTGTTTCGGTGTGTTATCAGTGTATAAATTCCCTCTTAAATGTATGCTGAAAAATTCTGCAGTTGGCCTGCTAGTTCTTATGCCTTGTATTCCCTTTCCTGTGATACAATTGATGCGAAATGCGAAGATTGTTACGGGAGTAGGCCTATGTTTCACTACATAGAGGTATATGTACGAGTTAAGACAACTCTTGTGAACTATCGCAACAGTTTTTTCTCCCTCTTCTTTCTGATGCACGTGTTTTTCTGGTTTATATCCGTTCCGTCTGCGAAAAACGTTACATATAATATCATTTAAATCAATGTCGTCATGAACTAGGAAGGTGTCCCCATGTGCCATTAACAGCCACATACATTGTGGATTATTACCACCTAAATCCTTTCCACCATGTACCGGTATGTGTAGCTCAGCATTGCCTCCAAACCACAATATCTTGTAAATACTCGTTAATGAGGACATGGACGCAGTTGCATTGCAACAACACACCATCACGTAACCGTCGCTGAATTTCACCTGTGTCAATGGAGAATCGTCCCTCCATTTCGTACACGGTTCGTCAGCTGGGAGTTTTATCTCCCCAACTCGCTCACCATTCAGGGGGCTAAAAAGATGATAACTAAACCTATGTTTATCAACATTCAAACACCACATCATGATATATGATGCAAAGAAAAACATAGTTTTCTCAAGATAACATTGCTCGTGGATTTTCCTTAGTACAATTTTTCGATAATTCCTCATATAATATCCATTTTGATAAACATTGTAGAAAGTTACATTCAGTGTTGAAGAATGTTTTGAAAACTGTGAATCGTTCAGGATGATTAACACTGTAGACGTAGTTGGGTCAATTAATGCGTCGAATTTGTCCCCGTTGATGGGAGGTGAAAATTTAAGGGTTTTTCTAAGTTTGTATCGTAACTCCTTCCACTGCTTTTCGTAGCGCAGACATAAGAAGAAAAAGTGTATACGTGACAGGATGTCTATTGGCTTAATCTCAGAGTTCTAAACTGATACGTTTAGTTAATCAGAAATAGGGGATAATATAAATTGACTGGCGTCTGGCTTAAGGGACAACTGTGAAATTATGAGTCTCTGGCCATTACCGTTGGGGCCCAGGCGGACAGATGGAGTGGTTGGCCTGTACGCACCAAAGAAGATCAGGGCTTACGTACGGCTCCATTGAGAAGGTGCCAAATATTTAGTCATAACCGATATCACCAGAGAAGATCGATCAGGAACAGCTTCGCTGATCTGGCTCAGTTGATCTGATCTCTAACTTGATGCTTCGGGGCAGTGACCTAGTTGTCAATGTCGTGATTGAATGGTTGTCAGACAAATGCAGACCAGCAGACTGCAGACTGCAGACCTATGGGTGGTTATATCCGCAAAAAGTAGACGTTGACAAAACACATCGAGATGGAGGTTACAAAATCAGGGACGTGCTTGACTTTTGGGTCTGTTTCATACCTTGATCCTCAGTTGCGCATAACAATTTTCGGTTGTTCCCAAACTTAACACAGATCAACGTTGAACTTTGGGATGAGCCTCTCTTGTGCATACGGGTCTTTTGATGAATGACAAACTGCAGGCGTGACACCCAGATGCCCATTGCAAGCCTGAAGCCACTCAGTACATTTGGATTAGTTAAGAGAACCGAATTATTCTCATGCTCGTTCTGTACTTGACAATATTGAAATGAGAAACTTTCTACCGGAATGACCGACAGTACCATCTGTCATGTCGGACCGAGGTGGTAAGATGATTCAGAGTATACAGTTAAACACGAAATTATTCATACCCCACAGAAAATTATAGACAAAAATATTTACAAAATACCTATCAGCTGCTCTGGCACGTCTAGGGCTTCATTAAAATGACTTTTAGCCGGAATGTACAGATATTGAAAAATATGGGCAAAATATCACTGAAATATCACATTTTCAAAATATCATGAAAACCTTACTTTTTAAAATTTCAAATATTTGATTCGAAATTGATATCATATCATCCTGTGGCCAATGTATTCTAAAAATTGCGGTAAAAAAAGTTTTCGGAAAATCGCACTTCGATTTTGTGAAATTGCAAGATATCAATTTGATATTTTGGAAATTTGAAGAATTAAAAAAAAAATCGAATGCCATCAGGCCCGCAGACATGTCAAATGAAAAGAACTGACCTAATTTTCTGACTTGTTCAATCATATTATATGAGATCGTAATTTGAACACATGGCAACAAAATGGAGAAAAAGGCATCAAAATCGTGCAGTTTTTCAAAATTCTGCCAAAAAATGAAGAGGTACATGTACATGTATATTCATGCCGACATTTCTTCACAAAGGTTCTTTGATGAGATTGTATGATTCCGGTATGAAATCAATTTCGAATCAAATATTACAAATTTTAAAAAGTAAGATTTTTCATGATATTTTGAAATTGTGATATTTTCGTGATATTTTGCCCATATTTTTCAATCTCTGTACATTCCGACTAAAAGTCATTTTAATGAAGCACAAGACGTGCCAGTGCAGCTGACAGGTATTTTCTAAATATTTTTGCTAATTTTTTCATGGGGTGTGAATAATTTCCGTGTTTAACTGTACATGCAGAATGGTATAGGCTAGCTACCTTTGTCTCATACATGATGCATCCTTCTTTAACAAAAGCCTCATCTTCTTCCATACAGGTTCCTCGCTTACGACTCAACTGACACGTTTGTCGCCACATCGTCCATGTTGCGCATGATTTTTTCAATACACAATAGAGGGCACATTCGAGTACAGACAGCGTAGTAAAAACCATCCCTAAATCTGGACCTAAGATGCTGTTGTCTTTTACAACAAAATTGAAGGATACACTATTCACAAATGACATAATGTGATTGTTATGCAATAGAGGTTGTCTGTCGTCCGCTCGTTGCAAAATCGTTTATTTGTCGATCCTGCAGTGTGAGTTTGTTTCCGTTTAGAACACTAAACAAACGAAAACATTTTACACCGCGTGACGCACATTCTAGTTGAAGTCTCTCTGTATTCAATTTGAACTAGAAATTTGAAGACCGCCCTTGAAAATTCACTGATGAATTTTGTAAATATGTTAGGGCAATGTAGAAACTGATGATATTGGGACTGAACATGCGTCATTTACAGTGTAGGCCTACATGTATGATGTAGGCCTAGATGTACACGGCTTTACAGTGCGATTGCGTGTTTCGCGGCAGCCAAGAGCAGGGGGTTATTGTTTTCAAAGTTACTAAATTTCACAATTGGTAAACTTGTGGGGTCATGACCATTTAGCCGAAATGTTATTGATTTCAGACAAATGTGCGTGTTATTTTCCGCCGAAATACGGGTAGGCCTATATTATGGCACCGGGCCAAAATTCATTTCCATCGCTGATTGGCCAGAGGACCTGAAACGTGTGTAGTGTGCGTTGCGTCACAGTTGATCCGAGATGAGATGACGTCAGCGAAAACCCCGCTGCCGCGAGTGACGCTGCAGCGTCATGCTTGCTCGACGGCGTGGTGACGCTGCGTTCTTAGGCCCGACGTCATGGGTTGTTGGCAAAGGTAAATGCGTTAGGACAACAAACTTCATCTAATTTATCATCTAATTTAACAGTTCATTGTTGGCGGATGACCCCCAAAATCAATAGGGTTCCGTGTAACATGAACATCTACAATTCCTGAAAGTTTCGTCGCGATACGTGGCGTAGTTTTTGAGTTATCCTGCCGAACCCACAGATTGGACGGAGAGAGAGAGAGAGAAATCCAGAGGAATCGGAACCAGTCATATGCTGCGTTCACACCTATTGCGAATCAAAATCGGTTTCCGTAAATCGAAATACGGAAGTCGATTTGGTTACGCCGGGTCGGGTCACACTACAACCGATTTCGATTCGAAACAAAACGGCCATATAGAATTTAAGGAATCCTAGAAAATAAGGAATCCCAAGGAATCCTAAGGAATTCCCCATAAACTTAATGAAGGATGTGAAAAAAAATATTCGAAGATACCTTAATTAATGTCAACAAACATCGCACTAAAAGACAGGTAAACCCCTCCCAAAATGTATTTCAAGAATATTTATTCAATAGAGGCGCCGTGGTGAACAACATTTTGGCCTGTAATTCTTTTTTTATTTTCTGGATCAACCATGAACTGACAAGGCCAGGTAGTGAGACAAAAAAATGGCCGCTGTCCTTTTCATCACTTGAGAAGTTCAACGCGCTGTGATGCCGTCGGTAGCCCTTCATCAAGTAAGGTACCACATCCGTGAAATCATTATTTTATGTGTAGCCATAGCCTCCATGCCCAATCGATAACTTAGATCATTCAAATAGGTGCATTCGAACATTCTCGTCGAGCGCGATCTGTGTGTAGGCCTAGGCTTGGCCTACGCTTGGAGCTCTCTCTCCATGCACTCGGCTCTGTTGCATGTGCAGTGTGCGCGCATACCTAATTTAGGGCCTAGTTTAGTTTGTTGTTTCTGGTACCGGTGCACTTGATTACACTGGCTAGTTTGTATGTACATACAATTAGGCCTAGTGGTATTGATCACCGTCGGATGTGCCGACTCCGCACCCATCATGGGTGGGACCCATGTGATGATCATCCATGCAGTGCCTCAGCCGTGAGCTGTTAGCCAAGGCCTCACGCGTGAGTACTGGTGTTATTCTGCAGACCATATTCCTTAGGATTCCTTGTTTTCTAGGATTCCTTGAAATCTATATGGCCAAACAAAACGCGTCACACTCAACCCGAAATAAACTACGTCATGACGTAAAAGGCCTACATTGAACATGTTGAATGTACACTGTGCAGTACATAACTATTTCGATTTGGCTAATGCGAATCGAAACCGATTCAAATACCGGTTTGGTTAAATCGGTATAAAAGTGATATATTTCGAATTGAGTGTGACGCGTTATATCGGAATAGGCCTTTATTGCGAATTCGATTCGATATAAAACCCTAGTGTGAACACGGCAATAAGCTCCTTTTCCACTTAAGGCCTGCTTGGACCGGCTGAAGCGTGCCGTGCTCGACCCGGACCAGGATCCGTGCCGAGCACGGTTCAGGTACCGTTTCCACTAGCACGAGTCGAGCGGGGCCAGATCACGGTGAGTCAGCTCTTCTCTCTGTGGAGGTAGAAATTTTCAATATGGCGGCGCCCATGAAACTGTGGGTTTTCATCAAACTTTTCATTTATTTAGGGGGCAAGATTAGACGGAGTCGTAGTCGACCCACGTCTATGATTGAATGGATTTACATGTATAGGAACGCTGGGTTGCGCCATGCCAGGCTATATCAACGGCAAAGACGTAGACAGATGCTAATGTTTTTTTTCATTAGTAGCGTGTATGCAGCGGTGCAGCGTGAACAGTAAGTAGAGTAGGCCTATGCCAACATGCACACATGGCACATAGAAACTTGAGCCTATCCCTATACGGCTTGTATACTGCTGTATGCTCCAGGTTCTAAATAAAAATCCAGTGTCCCCCTCAACTGAAGACAGTTCGTTTGTGTTTGTGTCAGTGTGTGTACGATATAGCTGCACATAGACATAGTGCGAGACGACGCTCCCGAGTGTAAACAAACCCGAGGTTGTGTACAAATGCAGTGCGTGGGGGCTGTACAAAGTGGGTTTGTTTACACCCGGGAACTCGTTTCGCACTATGTCCATGGGGTACATAACAATAACATTCACTGTAGGCTAGGTACCGTACATTCCGTGTTTGTTACTAGTACCTATTATTACCCTTCTGCTGGGAAAAAATTGCCGATGATAACCTTGCCTTAGCGATGTAGGCCTAACGCAGTGGAGAGCAGATCGGCCTTCGATTATCAAAGATGTATCCCCAGTACCGGTAGGCTAGTAGGCCTATGTATGAATTGAATGAACCCCATGATCAGATGATGATCATGGAGGTACCTCCATGTGATAATTAAGTAGGAATTGGAGGGAGCAGAGGAACTGGGGCCAGTGGGGGGGGGGGGGGATNNTCAGAAAGTCACTGTATGAATAAGTATAAATTGAGTACCGGTACCTGTGGTGTAAGGCCTATGTCCAACTTGGGCCATATCCTGTGACCAACTCATATTCCCTATTGAGTGACCAATTATGATGCTAACACGAACCAGTTTTTTAGTCATTTTATTGATTGGCTGCTGACCATACTTCCCCTATTCCACTGATTCCTCCAAATCGACATGGAATGACCATGCAGTCTAGTGAATATACATGTAGGCCTAATAAAAACAATGCTCAGTTCATTCATACCTTTCATACCTTTCTTTTCATCTTGTTATCACAGGTCAGTGTCACAGTGTGGCAGGAAAAGAAGTAACTATTGGTGGCGATATATAGTAAACCAGACCTTCACAGAGAATGATTGGTTGGAGTATTTTCGGTTAGTATCCAAGTGAAGGGTTCTATAAATCAGAGTTCTACATGTATAAACTCATTTATGTAAAGTATTAGACATTTTTGATAGTTCTGCATTGCAGAGACCGCATCTCGAGGACCTCTTTTAACATGTTTAAAATTTGAATTATAATCTGGTGTGTACCTGGAGGGCGGAAAGAATCAGAATCAGAAAAGAGGCATTTATCAAGAATTAATTTGGTGTTATTCCCTCCGAGTTGTTCAACTTGTCATTCTTAAAGGAGTTAGACGCCGAAGTTGTAAACAAGCTGGTTTGTTTACAAACATGGTCGGCAAACTAGTGTTATTCCTTCGTAAAGGTGGCAGCACCAGTAGCGCCCCGTGATAGTTAGACTGGTGCCCGGTCCAATGCAACTCACTCACGATATTCACGTCAGTACATATCACCGGCAATAGGTGGCAGCACCGCAGGCGTCGTGTGGATAGAGAACCAGTGAGTGAGTGTTTACAACTTGGACGTCCAGCTCCTTTAAGCTTAAAATGAAAAAAAGGTGAACTGAACTGAAATTTTTAAATCTTTATTTTGTCCTCCTTACCGTCCTGGGCTGGGTTGCACAAAACTCATGTTAGCGCTAACATGATGTTAGCGCTGATGTTAGCGCTAACATCATGTTAAATGACGTAAAATGACAATGGATTTTGACGACATCTACATAAAAGTTAGCGCTAACACCATGTTAGCGCTAGGTGTTAGCGCTAACATGACTTTTGTGCAACCGGCCCCTGGGCTCAAAATCTTTTCAGTTTAGACTGGAGGTGGATACCACTGGTATTTGATGTATGGAGATATTCAAAATCAATTGGTCTGTTTCATAATTTCAGGATGACCAAGAGTACATTCGACAAGTTGTGCGACATGCTGCGACCACACATCGAAAAGTCGGATACAAGATTCCGAAAATGCATCCCAGTGGATATGCGAGTTGCTGTAGCTCTCTGGACCCTGGCTACTAACGTTGAGTATCGCACAGTTGGTCACCTATTTGGCATTTCCGTAACCTCAGTGTGCCGAATCGTGATAGAAGTTTGTACAGCACTCCATGACCATTTCGCTGATAGGCACATTTCCTTACCCAAGAGGGAAGAACTTTTGCGGATCATGCAACGCTTTGAAACTCTTTGGGGGTTCCCAAATTGTGGAGGAGCAATCGACGGAAGCCACATACCTATCGTCGCGCCAAAGGACAGCCACACTGACTATTTTAACCAGAAAGGGTATTATAGCATCATATTACAGGCAACTGTGGATTCCTTCTATCTGTTCAGGGATGTTGTAATTGGATGGCCAGGTAAAGTTCACGACGCTCGTGTGCTGGCCAATTCAGAAATCTTTCGCCTTGGAGAGGAAGGGCAGCTATTCCCTCATGAAACGCGGAGTATTAATGGGACAGATGTGCCTGTTGTTTTGCTGGGGGATCCAGCATACCCACTCTTGACATGGTTAATGAAACCATATCCGGAGACGGCTAGGACCACGCCATCGCAGCTCCGTTTCAATTACATCCTTAGCAGAAATAGGATGGTTGTTGAAAACACATTCGGCCGTCTCAAAGGCCGATGGCGGCGACTTCTGAAGAGAATGGACTTTCAGACTGAATCTGTCCCCATTATTGTATCTGCCTGCTGCATACTCCATAACCTGTGCGAAATGGAGGGTGACAATTTCCAGGAACAATGGCGATTAGATCAGTTCATGTACACCAGAAACGATGCTCCTGTTAATTGTCTACATGCTGTGAGGGATGGTGATGATGCGACACCTGCACATTCGATTCGCGATGCATTTCAGGCATACTTTTCTGAACATAATTAGACATACTGGTATGCGTTACACACATGTACTGGATGAGGCCGACTTGAAGGTTCTTTGGGATTGCAATTGAACATCAGGACTTTTGATTTTCGAGGGCAAAGAGTATCATACTCTTCTGCGATGATTTCAATTCAAAGAGTAATTTCGCTCTTCAAAGGAGTACATATATTCCATTACAGTACTGATTAGTACAGTACAGTCATTGACATACCGGTAAGTTTATCTACACCTACTAGTACTACCATGAATATTTCAAATACTACTGGGCCAATTTTAACACAATTTGTACCACATGAAAGTCTGTCGTCTTGGCCATATTTCTACATCAAAATTTTTGAAATTTGGAAATATCATAATTATGTAATAGCTCATTAGAAAAAGCCCTAAAAATCAACATTTTTATTATGGAAATTTTGTGATTTTTTGCTGATAGAGTGGAAGTTTCTAAGGATTTTGAGCTTTGTTTCATCAAAATATCTGGAGTGGTTGCTGACATACATGTATTTGAGATTATCAAACTTTTGATAATTCCGGATGGGGGCCTCATTGGCCATAGTAGTCAATGCTCCGTAACTACGCCATAGGGGAGGGTGCCATTGACATGAATATTGTTGTTTGGGTTCCGTTAAGTAAGTTCAAGATAAAAAAATACTATCGCTCCCGCCCGTGCATGCCTAAAATCAGCGCCGTGCCTCTCAAATTTTCCGTCCAAAAAGTACAACATGGACATGAGGTTTTTTACTCTGTGTAACTGTGCCCACCCGATCTCCCTTGGCCCTTGCTTGCACCTGGATAGGTTATAACTTCCTCGAAGTTTATAACAAACAAATGGCATTATTTGCTTGCCCAATAGCCAAACGTGCTGAATAATATGGCAAGCACATCCTGATTAATATTCATTAGGGGGCGTGACATGCTTGCCAAATAGGGACATTTTTCAGCATTAGATGGCAAGCATGCTTGCTAAATAAGGACGAAAAAGGGAACTGCTTGGCAAGCATGCTTGCCAAATAAACCCGGCCATAAAACAAATTACATAGGCTAGCAATTAGCATCCATAGGTACCGATATGAAATACAATACATGAATAGGCTACCCTGCAAACAAAGTAAGTGAAGACATGACGGACAAAGAAAAGGATGGAAGAGGGGCGACGTGATCGACTTGGCAGTAGGCCTAGGCCTTCACAGCAGACGTCTTAGACATAGACCTATAGGCTAGGCGTAGGCCCAGGCCCTAGTCCATCATTATGGTCCCCAGACATTACAGTCTAGGGACCATATTGTGATCACTCATGGTTCTGGTTTCTGTTATCTTCTTCTTCCACAACTTTATTGCGAGTGTTCTGCAAAACGGCTGAATAAAGGAAAAAACAACCAGCATAATATAATCAAGCTCAATTCCATCCATGGGACGTCACAAAAAACTTTTTGAAATTCGGGTCATTTGGATGTTTTTGACGTGTTTTTATGTCCGTAAATGCTGATTCGGCTGCTGATTCTCCCAAACTGCAATGCTCCTGATTGGTTACTGTTAAGTGCTCTACTCAGGAGGCCCCCAGTTGTGAGTTGTCCCAGCCGTGAGGTCGCAAAGTCTCGTCATCCTTGCGAGATCTGGCGAGACTTGTTATAACTTACTAATAATTAACTATACACTTGTATAAATATGTGCGTTCATATGATTTTTGAGAACAACTAGACGGGTGTTGCTTAGTTTATTCATTTCTCCCGTGCCGTTATTGTGAGTCTTCAATTCGGGACTGTTAGGCATGTTAGGCCCGAGTCGTGAGGTTCCCCAGTGAGTAGCTCAACGTAGTCGCGCACATGTTGTCATGGCTGTGCCGATAGCTGAGCTGAGTGCGGTTTCTTCTTTTGAAAATGACCAAAATATACTGCCCATCTGAATATGAACTTGTTGATCGGGGGTTGGGTGCAATAGGCCTAGTTGCTATGCTATCGAATTCTCCACATTTAAGTACATGTTGTCGGTCGCTTGACGGACAAAGAAAGGAAGCAGCAGGATGGCATGGCACTTGTGCAGGCACCCCTATGCGATATGTACCGCACGAGCATGACGAGTGTGTTCGTCATGCATACAGCCTACAGGTACATGACTGACAATACATAGCATGGCGCACTGCACAGTTGTTGCATTACAATATGCCCAAATTAAATAAACATCGATTTTCACAGCCAAAACTATTAAAAATGGGACAATAAATAAAGGATTTAAAGCCTCGCAGTATTGAATTTTACGACATTTTCAAAGTGTTAGGACTGCTGTGCAGTTAGAAGTCTCCTAGCCTCGTGATGGTCCCCAAAATGCTTGCCTGATACATACTTCAAAGAATCAAGACCTAGTTTTCAGCACACAACGAGAAAACTGCAGGCAGAGCTCTAATGTATTCAGATAGAGTATAGTAGCCTACATTTTACACTACACTAACGTCGGAGGACGTAAGCACTTTCTGAATTCAATACAGTGAGGCTTTAATCAACAGAAGAGTCTTTTGATCACGTAGGCCTACACCGGCCGTGTCGTAGCCGTAGGCCTACGCCTACGGTCATGACGGTAAGTCGATAGGCTGCGAAGTTGCATCAAATGTCCTTCTGTTCTCAGCTGGTTCTGCTGGCTCTTGTGTACTCAATTCTGGGGACCATCAAATTTGCTGGTAAGCAAATTTCAGAGTTCTAGTTTCGCTTTGTCATTTCGTCGTTTTGCTGTTTTGATACAGCCGTATCAGGCATGCATTTTGTTGACCTTCACGAGCTCTGATACCTCTATGTGCACGCTGTTAACATTTTGAAAATATTGTAAAATTCAATACAGTGGGATTTTAAGATGCTAATAGAAATGACTGTGGGATAGATCGAGTCAAATCATTTCACATGTCTACTGAGGTGACATAATTGCAGCAGAACTTTGGCCTACAATGTCTAAGGGTAGGGACACACCTGACGCGATTCGCATGCGATAGGGCGACGCATGCGCCAAAACCTTTGTTTGCGTGCAGTGCGGCGGAAAATAACAAAGCATTTACCGCATGCGTCAACCAATCGCGTAAGGGTAGGGACACACCTAACGCGATTCGTCGACGCATGCGGCAACGCCTTTGTTATTTTCCGCCGCACTGCACGCAAACAAAGCATCTGACGCATGCGTCGCCCTATCGCATGCGAATCGCGTTAGGTGTGTCCCTACCCTTAGGTGTGCAGCCCGGTGGACGAGTGGTTAGCGCGCTTGACTACCAAACTGTGAAATGGGTCGGCGCGAGTTCGACTCGGGGTGAAGGCATATACAAAAAAATGCGAAACAAAATTGTGAAATATTAACTGAAGGTCCGTCGGATGGGACTAAAAGCTGTGGTTCCTTGTACCTGAGTGTCTATGCCAGGGCAAGTAAAAGACCCCACACAGGTGGACTGCAGCCTGTCGTGGACTCCATACCTCCGGCAAAAACCCGATGGGGTTACGACGCCGGTAATGATATGATATGATATGAATGTGTCAATATTTTGCCTTGTCTGATATGAGCGACCCCTGATGACGAAGGCAGTACGAAGGTAGTATCTAAACCATAGAGCGACTCATTCCATGGAAAGACTGTGAAATGTATGGAGGAGTGCCAAATTTGCATTAAATTTCACAGTGAATCACAAGACGTAAATGTAAGTAAAAAGATACAAATGAAAAGAAGATTAAAAAACCGTCATATCAAGAAATTTGTCTCATTTGCGCCAAATCGACGACAGGCGGCGCTGCTCCCAATGCATTAACTGACTTTTACGGCCGATTTTGCGCATAAAATGCTCCTTGATAGAAAACTCACTGCATGAAAACGATGGGTAAAATTCCCAATCTGTCACAAAACGTCTTTATAATTCAGTGGGCCGCCACAGAAGGCCGAGCTCTGAAAGGTTTTCTTGCCAATGAAGAGATTTGTTGCGAAAACACCATAGAAATAAATGGAAATCGCGGTCAATTCGCTCCTCAGGACAGGGGTTTCCCAACAACATCAGCCTGCCATATGTTTCCTATGATATATATGTAGGCCTAACCGGTAAAAACGCCATCCATAAGGTGTGATATTGAAAAAGCGAATCATCTTATCCTTGTTGTGATCGGTCAATCAAATTGACTGCCTTCTTTGTTTAAACATTTTGATATGTTTATCATGTTGAGGACTTTGCGCATGCGCGAACTCACCGAGGAATTCCACAACAGGCGAATTATGGGTCAGTTTCATTGGCATGCGTTACCGCTATTCATACACTACTTCCCCCTATTAAAGCTGAACTGCATGAACAAAAAGCCCCCATGCGACGAGCAAGAGAATTGCAAACGCCCTGCAAACACCTCAGACGAAGGCTCAGAACATGATAGACCCAATGAGGCGGAGGGCGCCAACTTATTTGTCTTCGGGCAACAGAGCTGTCAACATCTTCGGATACCTCTTACACTGCTCAAATAAAAAATTATAGTCATTTAGATGGGATTCGAACCGTTGACCTTCTGATTTGTAATTCACCACTCCGTACACTCGGCCAACGAGCCAGCTGACAAGAACATGATTTGTGTTTGTCATAGGCATAGGCCTTCGGCTTACGTAATAATACTACGAATAAGAGAAAACATGGGAAGCCTACCAACAAGTTCGGTGGCCGAATGGGGAAGACAGTGGAACAAAGATAACAGGGCACGGGTTCGATTCCCAGCTGCGTCATACTTTTTTCTTCTAAAAAATTGTTCAGCAGGAGCTCACCAGAGGATGTTGACACCTTGACAGCTCGAAGACAAATAAGGTGGCGCCCTCCTGGTCTCGTTGGGTCTATCATGTTCTGAGCCTTCGTTTGAGGTGCTTGCAGGGCATTAGCATTTCTCTTGCTCGTCGCATGGGGGCTTTTTGTTCATGCAGTTCAGCTTTAATTTTCATAACAATGTAAAATGCTTCTATTCCAGTTACTGAGGTCTATTTCCTCTGCGTGGAAATGGACTAGCCACTGTCGTGTGTGTGACGTCGCGATTCTTTAAAAAGCACCAGAACGCTATTTTTAGCTCTGTCGCCAAATGGGACATTTGAATAGAAAGTTCTTGATATGTGAGGACATTACAGAAATATCGATTTGTTCTTCGCCGAACCGACCTGAAATCCCTCCTTTAGGCAAACCCACCACTGATGCACGATGCGAATCTCGTTGCTAAGGTACGGTGAATCGGCTGGCGTAGAAGCACGGCGTCAACACCACTGGTGATGACGTCAAAACGTCAAGCCTTGAAGTGTTCATGTCGTCGTCAGTCAGTTGAGGCCCGACTGATTTCTTCTACAGCAGACGATTTGCTTTGTTTTTCCCCGGAGTTTCAATTCACAGCTGCTATCGTTCACTAACTAATAAACGAAGGTGATTTTTTTTTATTTTCATACGCTCAGTGGTTAGTACGCCCTGTTACAACCAATAATGTCACAATCGACCAATAATGTCACAACCGATGATAATGTCACAATTGTTACATTATGAACACCTCATCAACCAATAATGTCACAACTTGTTAATAATGTCACAACTTTTCCTTACCGATAATGTCGCAACATTTTCACCAATAATGTCACGACTTTTCCTTACGGATAATGTCGCAACATCTTTGCCAATAATGTCACAACTTTTCCTTACCGATAATGTCACAATATTTTGACTAATAATGTCACAACCCCAGTAACTAGCGCAGATCATGTCAGGATAATGTGATGATTTTTTTCGCCCCTCCCTCATGGAAGACAGAGAAGACTGAGTAAAAATTCCTGCTTTGACCATGAAAGACACCTCAATCATACCTTCACCCCGTAGGAGTTCCAGGCGCGTGTCCAGAGGGTGGGTCCAGGGGGTCCGGACCCCCCGCTGCTCGCGCAGGCCATATATTTTTTTTACCCGTATTAGTTCAAGCGAGCATAAAATACAGGGAGAGGGGCAAGTAGGTGAGGGGTGTAGCGGGTTCTCGAAACTTCGGACCCCTACCCGCTATAGTTCTTTTATGAGTAAGCCCATGAGGTAGTCTATATCCATTGTTGGATACGGCGGATGCGACCAGGTTCACTCAGTCAAGACATGTTCAAGGCTGAAATGCTGGGAAATGGCGTCTTCGGTGCGCAGATTTTACCAAATTTCCTACCCGCGTGGGGGACACCCCCCGCGCTCCCCCTCTGGCTCCATTCTCGACGACCCTCGATCCCCTGGACACCCCTCTGCTCGAAATCGTGGACACGCGCNCCTCTCTGGAGGAAACTGTCCGAGGGGGTGTCAAATGTATGTACAGGAGGGGTCATGGGATGCAGTCGCCCCTTGTGTAAACAGAAGTGCTGCCTAATGTCTGTGGATTTTTTCACATACCTGTAATTTATTAAAGAATCAAAATATGAATACATAAAAAATACTTTCTCAAGCAATAAAGAATAATGAAATGGTCCATGGACCATGTGCTCACCGGGTTGGACATAATAGTCTAATGACAGAGGGAGGTACATATCAGTTATGAGCAATCTCGGTCAAGTCATTCCCAGGTACATACATGTAGGACTTTGATGATTTTTGGGTTATGCCACCTAGCGGCCACATTGGATGTCCGATCTGGCCGGAACTTCACATGCACATAAAGGTCATCTGCAGGGGGCCACATAGCACATTGGACCACTTTGGGTCAAGTCGTTCCTGAGTTACAGCACTTTGATGATTTTGGGGTTATGCCACCTGGTGGCCTTGTTTGAAGTCAAATCAGGCCGAAATTTGACGTGCATGTAAAGGTCATCTAGAGGGAGGTAAATATCAAAT
>NMRB01000408.1:312491-322677 GCA_002633025.1 Notospermus geniculatus
GCTCGGTGAAATAATGACAAACTGTGGCAGGTTCGTCACTTTTGTCGAACTTTGACCTCTGTGACCTTGAAAAGTAGGTCAAATCAAAAACCCGTTATATATGTTATGTATCCTTATTAGCTACACCTATGATAAAAATTTGGAGATGATCTAGTCATTAGTTCAGGAGTTATTGCACTTTTTGTGTTTTTGGTTTCCGCCACCTGGTGGCCAAACCGAGAGTCGAATCGGACCGACACTTGGTGTCGTGGGTCATCTGACCTAGGGGTATATATGTACCAAGTTTCAGATCAATAGCTCCAGCGGTTACGAAACGTGCCCTGCTAACGGACAACGACGGACGACGGCCGACGGACGACGACGGACGACGGACGCTGCACCATCGTGATAGCTCACCCCAGTGAGCTAAAAATGCACTTAGGTTGTTCTGGCTCTGACCCCTTATTATCCAGGCGCTAGTTTTGCCGTCAAGCAATAAGAAGATTCTTCAAAAGTGTTGATTTGAAATCAGTGCCTGTCTTCATTGAAGAAATCCAAACACCCGAACTGAAACGACTTCCTTCCGCTTTTTCCCATCTTCAACATGTTCAAGGTCTCTAGTTTTAGAAAGCAAGCTAATAAAATTGTTATTGATGTCAATGTCAAAAACCGATGTAGAGAAACCCACAGTATAGTATTTGTCCTGGATTTCTGGTCCGCTATCAGTTCTATATAATTTCCCTTGTAAATGGACAAAATCAGCAGTTGGCCTACATGGACTTATGCCTTGTATTCCTTTTCGTGTGATACAATTGATGCGAAATGCCACAATTTTTACCGGAGAAGGTTTCAATACTACGATACACAAATTAAGAAGACTGTTGTGGACTAACGCTACAACTTCTGCATCCTTCTCAGTCTGATACACATGCACTTCTGGTTTATATCCATTCTTTCTGCGAAAAATTTTGAATTGTAGGCCTATTCTAGCCGAATAATGGTCAACAGTTCCTTCTACGGCATCCCCATGAGCCATAAACTCCCAGCCACATCTTGACCTTTCATCGAATACCTCTAACTCCTTTCTATCGTGTAACTCAACATTGCCCCCAACCCACGACATGCCGTAAGTTCGAATTAATGAAATACCTGTTGTATCATTTTTCACACAACACACCATCACGTTACCATCCCTGAATTGAACATTTAGCAGCGGAACGTTTTCACTCAGTTCCAGGCACGTTTCATCAGCGGGAAATTTTATCTCTCCAACTCGCTCGCCGTTCATGCGGCTAAAGAGATGATAACTTATTCTCGTCGACTCATCGTTAGCACACCACATCATGATATATGGTCCAAAGAGAATGGTATAGTACTGAAGGAAACATTGCTCGTAGACTTTCCTCATTACAATTTGTCTCCTTTTCATACAGTTCCCTTGTTCATAAAAGGTGTAAAACGTTACATTTAATGTGAAAATTGAATTCTCTGCCAGTTGTAAATCGTTATTCGGAATGATCAACACTGTAGACGTAGTTGGGTCAATTAAAGCGTCAAATTTGTCCCCATTGATGGGAGGTGAAAATCTTAGGGTTTTTCTAAGTCTGTATCGGAACTCCTTCCACTGCTTTTGTAGGGCAGAAATAAAAAGGAAACGTAAAGAGGTGACAGGATGTCTATTGGTCTCTCAGGGCTTGTTAAATGGAGAATTAGTGAATCAACCAGAGGTAATAATAGTATGATGTCACTAACGCCACCTAGTAAGGTGATCCTTGGTACATTGAACACCCCCTTACAATGAACACTTTTGAAATTCCCTGTGAGTGTTCAATGTATGTACTCCGCACGTGAATTCCATGAATGCTGCCAGATTTTGAACATTATATGTTGTCGCTGAAATATGAGTTTCATGATGTTCTAATCATGCCTATCTGACTAAGAGGTGCCATATTTCTATCTATTGGTAATACATTTATAGGGTCTAAAACGGACGAGGAAAAAGTTAGCACTACATGTACACTCGAATTTGTAATAGAAGTCCATAAACATTGTAATATGAGTTAATGTAGGATCTCAAATAAATACCAATTATTTTATCTGATCAGCAATATTAATCATCGACATAAACTCAGTCGATGACTGTCAGAAGGAGTTAGTTGTATTTGTGAGCCAACTGCCTTCCTGTGTTGGCCGCAGATGTCAAAAATTATATTTTTCAATATGACCACCTGGTGGCCATATTTGATTTTTTTGGAACTGATATTTTAGCATAAATGTAGAGGATACTTACATAGATATTTAGGCAACATAAAACTATCTTAAACTTTACTATTGAGTAGATTAGATATGAGCCGAAGTAAATTTTTCACGATGGTTGTTATTTCTTTGACAAAGCTAGCTCCCTTTTCCAATCGTCAAATTCTTGTGCTGCATTCTGGTCTAAGATTAGGAAGTCACCATCACTTTTATAGACGACAGAAGGGCAGAAGTTAACACGCCATGCACGGAGGAGCGGGCCATTGAAACGCTTATAGCAATCTGATGGGGCCATTTTCTCCCTGAATTCGTCAAATTCATCCATCATGTCACTGTTCACCACGTAATGTCCTGGCACTTCTCGCACTGGTGTCCCACTGCCATTCAAACCACGTGCCCAAAGCTGACTGGTAGGATTTATTCCTAACAAAAATTCATGTTCTCCAATATCGGGTACTTCTATTGTAGCTTGGTATTCAGTGTTTTCTTCCATAGCTGCTCGTATAATTTCCTCATCGATTTCCATTTCCAATGGCAGGGTCTCTGACTGGTCCTCCTCCCCAGGGTGTGGTTTTTTGATTGATACCGTTGGGGAATTGGGTTCACTGCCGTCCGAGTTACGTAACAAAGTAGAGGTAGCATTACTAGGAGAGTCCCTAGAAAAATCAGTTTCAAGACTAACATAATGGAGTTCAGCCAGGTGTCCCAGATAAAGAGGTGATCCAGGTGCAGGCGATGATGTTGTGATTTCTATTGGAATGTTGTTTTCAATTCTACTTGTAACAATAACGATGTTGCGTTGCAGAATTTCTGCAGCAGCTCGCAAAGTGAGATGATCTCCCCAGGTACCCCGCCTACTCATTCTTCTAAGGTATGCTTCCCAGGAAGGATCATCGACGAATGCGGCAAGGGGGCTGCCATCATCAAGTTGAGGATGCCTACGGAGATATTCGACAACTGCAGCACGCAGGGAACTTGTTGTGAAATCAATTTCTTCATTCAATTCTAGCTGATCTGAAAGGGCGGCGAACATGCAGTCTCCATCACCGTTGATGCGATTCCGTATCCGAAGGCCATTTATCCGAGCATTTTCTTCCAAATTTCTGTACATGTCGTCAAGCTGTTGTTTTTGGGCCAGCGATGCTTGAATTGCTTGTTGTATTTGTATGAAATCAATCATTGACTGATGTGATGAGAGATCGTTAGTGTTGCTTAAAAACATGTCCAACGACCGGGAGTTCATACTACTTGTACTTGGCTCTGTTTCTTTCGCCCTCTTTCTCCGCACCTTCTCCTCTTGTCTTGAAAGAGAAGTAATCTCATTAACACTAACCCATTTCTCTATGCGTTCGTCTTCTTCCTGGTACGATACTTTGTATCGATGCTTCTCTTTTTTCACTGCCAAAATTTGCGCCTCCACAGCTTTTGGTGCCGTAATGCTCTTGCCCCCACGCTTTACCCTCTTATCCTTTCCATGGATTCTGATCAGAACAATATCATTCACTTCGTACGAACTTGGTGGCTGCTTCTTAAGTCTTCGTTTGACCATTTTTTCACTATTTGTGTCTGATGATTTTTTCGCTTTCTTACGCAGGAGTTTTGCAACTTTCTGCCATGCTTCAGCGTCTGTATAGGTAGCGTTGTCACCAGGTACCTCCTGATCTTCATCTTCAGGCTGAAGAAGAATAATTTTCCATTAAAACTCTCTACCTTCCAAAAACCAAGCAGGTGTACTTAACAGTCGAGTGGATTCAATCCAAATCCTGTTATCATGTAACCCATAAAGTCACTTATACAGGAAAGATACGGAGCTGTCAATAAATAATGAACAGACGAAAAAATCATATTAAACACAACTTGAAAATCACTATATTGGTCTTCCTACGTTTGGCCCAGTGCTGCAACTTACATACCCTTTCAATCTCTTCTGACATGTGTTCATCGTCATTGTCAGTCGCTCCCTCGTCTTCTTCACCTTCATCCAATGCAGCTTCATCCGATAGTACGGGTTTTCGACAGAAGAAAACTTCAAATGGGGATAATTCCTCTATAAAACAAAATATGATAAAGTGAACACATTAGGCCTAGCGCCTCGTAATTGCCACTCTCTGAGTGTTGAGTGAGAGAAGCACATAAACAGAGGTACACACCGAACACTATTTCGTTCACAATATTGGTGCGGCGTTGCATTAGCCCTGTTTACACTACATAAAAACCCACGTCTCACCCGGGCTTTTTCTGTCTACACCTGTTAAAAGCGCGGGTCTAATAGACCCGGGGATGAAAAGTCCGGGCTTTTTGAGCCCTCCGATTTCGAAGGGTTTTTGGAGGGCTTAATTTAGACCCGCGTCTCCTGCGGGTTTTTTCAGTAGTGTAGACGCAATAGACCCGGGCTTTATCTAGTTCTTGAACACCGCGACAGGCGGCTTGTCTTGTGGGCATGCGCAGTAAAAAGCCAGCACTCCAATTTAGCGCCTCCTCTTCGTGAAGAGTACGCTCCAGCAGCGACCCTATCGCCGGGCGTAGCAATTAGGCCTAAGTTCAGCTAGATTTTAGTAGTGTCGACGCCCGCCGGGTCTCAGGCGGGTTTTTTTCAGGCCCGGGCTTGACACGGGCTCAAAAAGCCCGGGGATTTCTATGAAGTGTAACCACAGCTAATACTGTCCAAGCGGAAGTAACATTAAGGTGATTCTGGTGTTTTCTCCGATGGGTTCAATTTTTTCCGGAGTGATAGGCCCTATCTGTGTTTTCTTTCCGATGTAGGATAAACAATGACCACAGTAAGAGCATGGTACGACATAGGCTAAGAATGCAATGGCGGTATATAACATTATCAAAATTTAGTTCTAACCAAAGAGAAAATGTCTCGATCCTTGGTATGATTAAGACGCGTGACATATGCTAATTGCTTACCATTAAATGCCGAATGTGGAGAGGCATTATATATTCTAGCGTACAGTGGTAACCGTTCAACCCAGTTCACGACATCACCTGCTGACATACTGGAGAGGTCAAACCTTAGCTTGTTTTTCCACGTCGAATGAGATCTCTCCACCTGTACAAAATCAGATCAAAAAATGCCTTCAGAATAATACACACGATTTGGTGTTGTATTCGATATAAATGTGCAGACTCTCTGCACCGCATAGGAAAGGGTACTTCCGCAATTTCAATCATTCATATAACTAGGACTAATGCGCACCATTCATCGTTTGAACCGGCGTTCCTTTATCGTCATTGTTTTTTATTTCCGCAGCAATTCCACTGTTAGTCAGCGAAAACTTTTTTGAAGTTAGCAAAATCCCCTTTTCCGCTACGCTCTGAAAGAACGAGAGCTGAAAGGTTACATGTATGTTTTCACAGTTGGAAACTTACTTTTCCTTGTGTTTCCGGGTGATAAGCTCGGCTGCGAATCGTCTTTATCTTCAGAATGTCGGCAACTTTATTAACCAGGCCCTTGAATTCACCTCCCTGATCACATTGTAAAAATTTTGGCTGTCCATATTCCACAAAGATTTTGAACAGAACTTCTGCTACGCCACGGGATGTTTTTCTTGATAAGGGTCGTAACCACACAAATCTTGAAAAGACATCCAAAACTGACAGTACATAGACGTATTTCTCTCCATCTACTTCAACCGGTACATTGCTAAGGTCAACAAGGTCTATTTGAAGTCTCTCCATTACTGCATTTCCTTTTATTGGTCTGAGGGGTGCTTTGTTGAGGAACATGGGTTTTAGTTTCTGATGGGTTTTGGACGAATCAATGTTTCGTCTAACAATCCTCTCTCCGAACCCAACGAAATCTGCCGATATGATCTTTGACAATTTGCGTGCCGCCATTCCCTTGTACAAGTCATAATAGTGGTTGACTATAGAACTCTCTTCCGTCTTCTTCGGTACAATTTTCTTCGTCGTTCGCTCCAGTATCCGCAGTTCAACCAGTCCGGTGACAGGATTATTTTGCCTCCCCAAGGAGTAAGCCCCAGTCATGTACCTCCTGTATGCACGCACATGAACAGAACCTTGTTCAACTGCCTCTGACCAGGAGGGTCCTCCTCCTTCAAGGTATTCCAAAAGTAATGGGTATACCTCATCTTCCAGTATCTGAAGGCAAATCTTTGGTTCTCGTGGCTCCCGACTGCTTGTCTGAAAGTCAGATTTTAAAAAATACAATAACCATTATCCGAAACCCGAATTGTCAGTTTCGGGCATACCCGCTTTTTTGTCCCGAGAACAGCATGGGGGATAAAGGCACTTTCATTATGAAACATGTATTAACTTTCGTCCGTTTTTCATTTCATCAGTAGGCCTAGGCCATAGTTAAGTAGGCCTACACTTGCAGTCGCAGTACCTGGCTTTCGGTTGGCACGACTTTTCAGGGACCTTATTCATGCACGAAGCTCCCATAACTTACGGAAGTGCGCAAACTATTGTCCTTTTGCGGACAACCTGTTGTTCACTATCAGCCTGACAAAGGATTTGCGTACCCTTAAAGTTACGGAGGCTTTGTGAATAAGGTCCCTGATGATTTGCATATATGTGTCGAGTTCCAAGAACATGGCCCTCATTTCACGTGCAGCCCAATGCAAAATACGAATAATAAACATTACAAATGATTTCACCTCCGTAGTTTAATGGAGGCGAATACAAACTGGAATGACGTCCAGTCTCCGAACTTAAAGGGACTTAATCGTGGCAGACAAAAATCACACTAAGAATAATTTCGTGGCCCGCGAAATTCACTATTTTAAAATTACAAATTTCGTGTTTTATTGGATTACATCCTAGGCACCCAGATTTGCAGTTGACCGTGCTCTAAATGCTATTCAAAGGCAGCAAAGACACACCACGTGTGCAAAAATGCTCCAAAATTCCATGTGTGAGTAAAGTAATAGATTCAAGATGGCGGCGTTTGATTCTCTCTTCAGACACCCGGCCTGACTGGCACGACCAGATCGCTAAGAGCAGGTGCAAATCCAAAATCCTATGGCGCGGTGTTCCCCGTTTGTTTGGGAGGCTCGACAAACCGATCAGCCCATCCCCTGCACTGTGTCTTCGTGACATTTCTGATGTTGACAATTTTGACGGAGGCTAGCTGCTCCTACTCAAGTCTAATAGGCCTACTATCAGTGACTGTATCTAGGCCTAATTCTATTGTGATCTATCACTGCATACGCATCAAATGAGTCGATGGATGCACAGCGACCGACAGGCTAACTATTGCTATTGTAGGCCTAATTTGATAACAGTACCTTTTCGTCATCGACAGCAATGACCCACAAAGGAAGAGAAACAAGCAAAATAGCTGTGAGCACCATTGTTACATTCGGGCTGTCCCACACGTAAGAAAGCCGATAATGCTCATTTAAGTCTGAATTCTGTCGTACGTAGCGGGAAACTGCGGGGCTTATGATACTTAACGAAATAACGAAATGACAACAAAATAACGAAATGTACGTATTGACCTAGGGAGATATCATTTCACTTGAGCCCAGCATGAGTGTATTACTTTGCTAACAGGCGAAATCAGCGAGTGTACTGTGACACATGTCAGTTGTCAAACTAAATTAGGCCTACCTAGCAGGAAAACAAACAATCCATAAACCATAATCTTTGGAGGGCAGCCGCCTCAGCCTCCATAGCACAATTGTTCCATCCTAGGAGGTGACGTATTTTAGCAGACGATAAATTCGTCAGTGTCTTGTCTGCCATGTCTTCTGTTTTCCTTTGAATTTCATCATGTATAAGGCCTCTTTGGTATGTTTATATGATTGCATTTATATTAAAGGGCGATATTATAATTTTGAGAATGAAATGGATGATAAGTTGGTGAGCTCAGGTTCGTTCAGAAAGCACGGTAATGAGAATATCACTAAAAATATTGAAATCCTGAGGTTCTGTAACCAAAAATACTTTGTCAATAATCTTATGGAATTTTCTTAGATCTATGGTGAAATAAGTGCTTGCACTTTTTGCATGAGTGTACATATTGTCTACATCCCCCCCCCCCGCCATTGACTCACACAAACTGGCCCGCAGTTTCCTCTATTGCATAGTGAACAACTGCCTGCCTGGTTACATGTTTTAGGCCTATCATAAACATCTGTTTGTACTCCTGACCAGTCAGTGTAATTAATCTAGCAAGTTGACAGCTACTTGTGATAGTGGGATATGGCACATGTAAACCGACAACAACGGTGTCTGAAGTTCCTCGTACCTCGAAGTTTAGGTGACAGCAGTCATAAGTGGATGCATTTTATGACAAAGGTCACCCAATGACCCTTGAAAGAAGAGGAGTTTATATGCCCCATGAAATGAATGCTCCCGACAAGGTAAATATCACAGGAAAATGCAACCTTGTCCCGTCAGTACAGAAAAACAATATGTAGGTCAATGGCATACATCGTGTGACGTGGCCTAATTCGGGACGAGATTGGCATTTCGTCATTTCGTTATTTCTTTATTTCGTCATTTCGTTAAGTATAATAAGCCAAACTGCGGCGACCTTTGCAAGACAACTCAGCGATTTGGTAGTCCGTCCATCCAACACAAGTTGGCCCTAAAACGCACTTCAAAGCAAAGCAGATATGCACCACTAATCAAGATCCCATTAGGATGATCGGTTCTGACCTCTTGTACTAACTCAACAATGTCTGTAACTGACACCTGTTTTTTTATTGACAACACCAAAGCCTCGAACACCAATGGATGCTGTGTAGGCCTATACTGTTTACATACAGCTTGTACATGTACAATTTGTTTTCTTCACTTTATGCAGTTCATGATCTGACCTATGAGCTTTCAGCTTGAGTAATACAAATCTGTTCATATAATTTCGGTCTACCTTTATGTAGATCTACCAAAAAATATTTGATATGTTTGAGGGGAATAGATAATTACGTCGACCTACCCAAGAAGTAAAAACCTAAGTGTATGCCTATACAGGGTTCCCCCAAAATTGCACAACCATATTTCTTGCTATTCCACAGCGTGACTGTGTGTTCTGGACACCCTGCACCGGGCCTACATGTGACTGGAAAATAAAATCACCCAAAAAATACGTCTACCGTCAAAGTCCTTTAAGGGTTATCCCCATTGATGTTTATTAATATGAGGTACCATTTGGTGCAAGGATGATATATTTACGATTTCGTGTGCAGTATTTTTACAGAAATTTTAATCACACCACTGAAACAGAATTTGTAACATTGGGAGATGACATGCACTCACTGGCCATAAGTATTGCAACACACATTTTTTTCCTAGATTTCTCTCATGCCTTTAATACTTTTACATCTATTTTCAAATATATATAGGGGTACCTATGGCAAAACATGCTGTTGGGCATTCGGCCTGAAAATATCAAGCCATAAAAAAGAAATATGAAACATGAAAATGACAAAATCTTCATGTGATACTGAATCATTGTTTCCTTTTCCGATAATGAAGCATGATGATGAACAAAGATTTACAAGAAAAAAAAAGAAAATATCAACAGTGAACAAAGATATTTGATATTATCAAGGAAATGTCAAATGTCAGGAAAATGACGCGCATTTTTAGCTTATTTCTTTCGCAGTTGTGAATGAATTTCCCTTTATTTTCATTTATAAAAATTTGGTAGTCTTGCACTTCAAAATGTTCGAGATATCAAATGGGTGATATTTTGATATTCTGATATTTTCGTCATAATATTCACTTAAAACTTTTCGAACCAACAGGCTTATTACACCTCAAAGTATCACATCCACATTTGAAAACCATAGACTAATGACTGACTACCGTGGCCACAATGCCCAGACGGCGACATATGTGAGCTAGCGACCGGAAAGGTGGAGAGTCGGAAGGTAGCGTGGGAGGTTTGAGGGCGTTTGGAATGTGGGACTGAGGGTACCGTCGAGGTATGTAATGGAATTAGACTACCTATAAATTGGGGGGGGGGGGGGTG
>NMRB01000408.1:323919-340536 GCA_002633025.1 Notospermus geniculatus
TCTTCTGATCTTGTCTAATTGTCTTCAATATTGGTCATGTCGTCACCTCCAGCCACAACCACAGGACAATATATCTACTCTACCAATATCTTCTGATCTTGTCTAATACTGTCTTATATTGGTCATGTCGTCACCTCCAGCCACAACCAGAGGGCAATATATCTACTCTACCAATTTCTTCTGATCTTGTCTAATTGTCTTCAATATTGGTCATGTCGTCACCTCCAGCGACAACCAGAGGACAATATATCTACTCTACCAATATCTTCTGATCTTGTCTAATTGTCATATGGTCATGTCGTCACCTCCAGCCACAACCAGAGGACAATATGTCTAATCTACCAATATCTTCTGATCTTGTCTACTTGTCTTCAATATTGACAATGTCGTCACCTCCAGTCACAACCAGAGGACAATATACTAGTATCTACTAGTAGTATACTACATGTAATATCTTCTGATCTTGTCTAATTGTCTTCAATATTGACTACTAGTATGTCGTCACTGCAGTCAAAACCAGAGGACAATATACCTATATATTGTACCAATATCTTCTGATCTTGTCTAATTCACCCAGACGACATACATGTATATGCGCTATTCCTCTCATCTAGTCCTGACAGTGTTTGTCACATCCAGAAACACCGTATCTTCAATTCTGTGATAAATAATGCCCTCGTATCTGGTCGAATAGACTTCACATTCGACACTGTCCTGATATTAAGCCACATCCAGAACAAAAGATGTACTTCCAATGAAATGCGATGTATCGCAGACACGTCATCAATAGATGTGAAATGATTCATGCTGGATTTCCGATGGAGACTGGATGGACCGTAAACTATCAACAATACAGCCTCATCATCAACCGAGATGAATCAACCAGTAGAAGAGACTATTCATGCTGGGTTTCCGATGGAGACTGGATGGACCGTAAACTATCAACAATACAGCCTCATCACTCAATCTTGACACATACGGTAACTCAGATGTTGCATTTCTTAGGGAGTACGGTAACTCCGAATAAATTCGGTAATATTGGGGCAAAGAAGACATGGAAGAGGTTTGCAGCCAAAAAAGGCATGGTATTTCGATTAGATGAACATAATAAAGCCATTTTTAGTGTTTACTTATACAGATTACATCCTGTGCCTTTACCTTCTGTGAATGAGGACCATGGATAAGATCATTAGGCCTACCTAGGCCTATACGTATCGTGCTTTCTCAGCGTGCTTTCTGTGGGATCATACTAGCTGACTGCCACTCACTGGCTACTGATATGCCGACCAACGTTTTTTTGCAGGAGGGCTACTGGGATGCTACTTCTAATCTGTGACATCGGTAAATCAACCATTGTTACCCGACGAAATAATTAAGCCTTCAATGAAATACCATCCCAAAGAGAAATTATCAGATCATTGGTTTTGGATGAACGTTCTGGCCACTTTAATTACAAATTAATACATTTTGGAATTAAAAATCAGCGAATTAAATGAAAAAAAAGACTATTGATTTGGAAAGCGGAAAATTGAGGAGGAAGCGGATGTTAGAAGAAATGAAAGAGGAAACAAGTGAAGAGAAGCAGCCTATGAACAGCCCATGGAGACGACCAGCATCCAATCTGAGGACCGATTCTGTACATCGGCCAGCGGCAATCAACATGGTCAGCATGTCTTGTATAATTTAGGCCAAGGCAAGTGCCGACGGAATGGATAGGATTGCCTAGAACTGCAGTGACAAATCATGCTTTCTTTTCACTTACAGCCTTTCCCTCTGAAGTCGAACAATTCCGTTAGAAAATAGGCCTACACGGGACAACCTCTAATTCGACAGAATTTCATGGGCTCGGGAACCATTCTCCAATTTCATTACCCAAGCCCCCCCCCCACTGGAAACCAGGTGTGAAAGGACAGAATGTCCTAGGAAAAACTCTCCTGGGAACAAATGATCCTATTGTTACAATCTAATCTCTAAATCAACAAATAGAAGAGAGACTATTCATGCTGGGTTTCCGATGGAGACTGGATGGACCGTAAACTATCAACAATACAGCCTCATCATCAACCGAGACGAATCAATAATTCGAGAACACAGGGCATATGGCAAATTCAAATAAATCATTCATAGTAACAAGATAAAATTCAAGAGTTACCAGCATGCCAATTTATTTTTTTATCATAGTTGGAAAATGTTGTTTTTCATGAAAAAGCATATGTTTTAAAACCTAACCAGAGTTACAAAATGTTCGAAGTTTTTCAGATTGGAACCATTATTCAGAATCCTGGCTCCGACTTAATGATATGTGTGACGGTCTAGGAAAACCTGTCAGATGTCACTGACTGATCAACTTCAGCTGCCAGATTGCCTGTGCATTGCGGCTGTTTACCTGTTACGATTTCAGCCATTGAAATGTGCGGGTTTACTAAGGCCACCAACACTTTCCTCAAACGCGACATCCGACGGGTTTCCCTACACCGCCTCATAATATATATCGGGTGTCCCAAAAAAGTGAACCGCTTTTTTTGACGAGTATTTTCTCAGCGATAGTAGATACACCGAATTCATTGGAAATTTTCACAGAGTAAACCATAGGGTATCGTCAACAAGTCTGCGAAATATCTAGGAGATCGGTCGCAAATTATGCGAGTTGTCAAATTCAAAACGGCATGTCAACACCTGCATGAACATGATGAAGGTCACATTGCACAGCTCTGATATTGGATTTTCTGACATGCTCTTTCGAATTTGACAATACTTGCACAATATACGACGGCTCTCTTAGATATTTTGCAGACTTGTTGATGATACCATAAGGTTACNTCCCAGGCCTCCCTTTGTGGGCCTAGTTTTTGGACTTAGAAAATTTCCACCAAAGACCAATAAACTGTGAACTTCCTGTATATCGGGTGTCCAAAAAAAGTGAACCGCTTATTTGACGAGTATTTTCTCAGCGATAGTAGATACACCGAATTCATTGGAAATTTTCACAGAGTAAACCATAGGGTATCGTCAACAAGTCTGCGAAATATCTAGGAGATCGGTCGCAAATTATGCGAGTATTGTCAAATTCAAAACGGCATGTCAACACCTGCATGAACATGATGAAGGTCACATTGCACAGCTCTGATATTGCATTTTTTGACATGCTCTTTCGAATTTGACATTTGCACAATATGCGACGGCTCATCAACAAGTCTGCAAAATATCTAAGACTTAGATATTTTGCAGACTTGTTGATGATACCCTAAGGTTACTCTGGGAAAATTTCCAAAGAATTCGGTTTATCTATCGCTGACAAAATACTTGTCAAAAAGCAGTTCACTTTTTTTGGGACACCTGATATATGCTAATATGAAACATTGACATTTTTCAATTTTCCAATACTTTTCCACTTCATCCCATGTGTCTTTCACATCTCCTACACGAATTCACAATGTACCCAAGAATCAGATAACAGTACATGTATCTTAATAGAATTGTCTGTCATGTTGCAAATTGTTCCACATCAAGATGCTCTGATTTTAGAGCTCCTTCCATATCCCATTGTCACTTTGACACCACGTCGATCAATCTATCTGCTGAAGACCCTGGAAAAGAAAAGCTGTGACCAGTCATGCCAGTGTATATACATTGTTCCTAGTTCTGATGGTGATCAAGGAAAATGGTAATACACATCAATTGTTGTACTTGTAATTTGGTTGGGATACCAGTGGTTTCAGACTCAAAGATACATGTAGAACGAGGCCTTGCAATTTGAAGAGTGGGAGAGTGATTGCTCTCCTCATGAGGAGAGCAATCACCCTCCCACGCCTCTAATGGCAAGGCCCATCAGGAGTCATGACCCCTGTCAACATGAACCACACATGGGTTAAATTCTGGGAATAGCAGAGATCAGCAGGGTACATCATTTGAGAGTGATTTTAAAAATAGTAATGAGCTGGTTAAATTCTTACCTTTGGAGGAATTATGTAAAGTATAGTTCCTCCAAGTTCTTATCAATGGCACTGAAGTGAGGATAATTCAAAAACGGCTATCCATGAATGATGCAGGTTCAGTCATCATTACACGTCATGTCATGGCAAATTCAAGCTCAGTGAGTTTCTTCACCTTGGGCATCCACGGCATTCTTTAAGGTGTGTGCAAGCCTAGAAATGCAATGAANTTCGAGGTTACTAACGATGTTCAGGGTACCGGTATAAACAACCGGTGTGTGTTATTCGTACCGGTAGGCCTACCCCGAACATTGTCAGTAACCTCGAACATCGTCAATAATTTGGTAACAGCTCCCCCCCCCCCAGGAAAAAATGAACCATGAACTTTATGGTTCAATTGAACCATAAAAGTTCATAGGTCTAATTTTACTATGAACTTCACATAGTTTTACATGTACTATGAACTTCACGGTTATTTGGCCGCAGTTCATGGTTCAACCATAAAGTTCATGGTTCATTTTTTGCTGGGCCAGACCGGCTCAAGTTGGGTATAATAAGCGGACAAAGTCATGGGAAGTGCACTGAGTGTGTACATGTATGTACACGGAATAAGTGGCAATGTATGGAAGATGTGTCACTTCCCACGACTTTGTCCGCCAGGCCTAGGCCTAGGCCTACTTGACTTGCCCCCATCCCCCAGCAGACCCCCCGTGCTCAAAGGTAGGCCTAGGGCCTACATGTACGTGTGGTAGGGGCCTGTTGGAAATTCAATGGTTACCGGGTATGTTGTGTTTTTTTGTCAGTGTTCTGTGCGGGTTAACAGGCCTAGTGTCAATTTCGTTCCGTACCGCTGGGTTCTTTTTTAGGCCTAGCCTAGGCTGGCTATGGTCAAGCTTTGTAATGGTAAACTTCTTGTTTATCGTCAAAGTTGCGTAAGATGTTTTTGTGTAAAAGAATTGAATTGAATAAACTCGTGGCAGTTCGCCCCAAGAGCCTAGGGCCTACAAGGAGAGGAATTCCGGTCTCGGTTTTTATTTTGTTCAGTCCCCCTCCATGGGGCATGGCCACCGTTTCACGTTCTTGAGAAGAGCATTCTCAAACATCCCCCAGCATGCCCAGCAGACCCCCCGTGCTCATAGGTAAAGTGTCCGGAACTGACAAAGAAAGAGAAAGTACATGTATGTTTCATAAGTTGGAATTATGCCAGAGAATTTTAGATCTACCTGATGTACAAAAGGTCATATTTTTACTAACCTCTGAACTGAAGGAGCCTTAATTAAGAGAGGTGGCCAGATTTGTCAACTCCGCATTTAAGATTAAGAGAGGAGTTACTGGTCATTAGGTGCTTTATTTATGTTAGGCCTATGGTTTTCTGATCTGATGTTCACTCTCTGCCTCTTTATATTTTCATTTACAACAGTCACTTGTCTTTCACACTAGCAGGCAGGGTACATTCCTCAGACGACAGATCCCTGTCTGTTTCCTCCTCTATCTATATCTAGGCTAGGCCCTATCCCTTTTTCTCTAAAAAATATCAGCACAATTTTTGTTGTATCAGCACTAGTTTATTGTATTTTCCACCAATAAAATATGTAAAATTTAACGGTGTCAATAAACAATTTTGAATTTGAATTTTAGGTAGGCCTAGATGCTAGGCCTAGGGCCTACGTCGACGTAGGCCTACTGTAGGCCTAGGGGCCTAGGCCCTACAACTCTGATCTGGCAATGCAAAAGATGCCAGCTAGGCTAGCCTGCTAATAGTGCTAGTGCTGCTACCCCCTGCCTATCTCTCTACTATCTCAGAGGCCTAGGCCTAGGGGCATGCACACACACATTTGCATGCTTGCAATTGCATGCATTGCAATGCTTCACTTCCAGACTTCAGAGCATGCAGTCAGTCAGCAGCCCCACCGGTTAAATCGGATCTTATCTTACCACGCAAACAGCTGCTGTACGCGCTGATCTTCATGATTCGGTCCCATAGGCGCCTAAACCTTCTTTCATGTCTTTTGAAACCACTGACACCCCGTATCGGCGTAGTTAATTCATGAATTCGTTGATATTTTCAGCGTTCATTCATGCATTCATGCGGCGGGAACACAGGCGATCGCAGCGCTACCTAGTGATTGTCCAAAACGTCATCATTTCCTGCCGGGGACCACTTTGTGCGCGGGGACCAGTTTGTGTAGCTAACAGTCGTGCTGATGTCACTGGGTCCTTCTGTAACAGTTCTTGTTTTTTCTGCCAGGTGAAGTTGTTAACTTCTTCATCACTATACATTGTTTTATCAACAGAAACACCTAATATCTTCAGCATATGCGTCCACTTGGTGTCTGCTGCCGAAAATGAAGCAAACCCGGTCGGCAGACCTAGCTGCCTGATCATCGCATAAATGTCTTTTTTAGCCTGCTCCAGATATGGGGGAGAATTCCTGAGGTTGCTGAATATTCTAAAACCGTCATCTAGTTGAATGATTTTTTCTATAGCATCGTCTTGTTTTAATTCACCAGCTGTCAAATTACTGTTTTTGTTTTCATTCTTCTGAGGCATACAAAATTGGATTTGTTGAGTACGTTTTGCATCTGAATTTTTTTCATCTTGAAAAATATATTTGGAATATGACGAGCAACTCGTCTATCAGAACGACGCAATTCTGATCGGCTCTCTTGTATGTAACTAACTTTCTTTTTGGAAGATTTTGGCAATTGCTGATTATTATGTGGTTTCTTTTGGCCACAGTAGAGAGTAGGGAAAGCAAGCTCCTCTGAGTATTCATCCAAAAAGATCGACAACGGATGGTTACCTTCTCCTGGTGCAATAGAATATGCTGACTTGCCATCAAATTCATTTGTACTGAATGAATGTAGCATGGTGTCAAGATTACAAGTGCCAGGCTCATTCTGTGGTTCATCAAAATCAGGCGTGGGGGATGGCGATACATCTACATGTACATGTATGTCTGAAGATGTAGGTTTGAATTTTTTGTTTGACCTTTCTTCATTAGAGTTAGGGGAAAGTTTTCTCTTCCTAACACTCTTGAAAGGCTGCTGGACATCACACTGAATTTTCTGCATTTCATCTTGCGCCATAATAAGGCTGTCACTAGTGTCAGACGCATTTGACTTCTTCAATGAAAGTGAAGGGTCAACAATGCCAGAATGATGTTCAGAATTTTCAAGTGGACTTTCATTTGTTTCAGTATCAGTTGGAAAGTTTGGCGACCAATTTGAATTCATTGATATTCCTTGCTCGCGGAACATGTTGCTGTTTTCCAGTAGCCATTCGCAAGCATTCATAACTTTATTCGGTCTCACAGCTTGATGATCTACATGGTGTTTGTATTCTATCTTACGTTTCAATTTCAGCGGTATTGTTGCTGAGTCATCAATCTGTCTCGGTAAAACTCGCATGGTTTCAGAGACATTAGTCGGAACATTAACCACATTTCCATGAATACCGTACTGATTACCTCTAGGCAAATGGTACAGCTGCATGAAAGGAATACGAGGTGCTATTAATCTTTCTTCTAAATGAGTTAAATCAAGAACTTCAGGTTTTTCAGGAAATACAAAACCATTGTATTTGGCAAGAGTGGGGATTTTCCCTTTTTTCAAATAGCTGTGACAGGTATGACATAGCCATTCCTTGTCATCTTTGCTTTTTACACCAGTGATGCAGTTTCTTTGTAAACTTTCTGATAAATTACAAATGTTACTGGCACAGACCACACTTTCCCGATACCACATCTGATCACATGAGGTGCAGATATATTCAGGTCCGTCAGATATTTTCTCATGGAAATGCTTGATTAACATCTCAAAATCAGTACTGTCTTTATTTTGTTGATGATAATGATTACAATCTTCTAGCTTCCGGTTTTTTTCCCCTTGTGACAACTGCGGGTTTCCTTGGGAGCTGGCATCATTTTTCATTTTGTCTTTATACTTTTTTTGGGTCAGTTTTTTCTTGCTACAGTATTGTTCATTACCCTTCATTTTGTCTCTGTACTTCTTTTGTGCAAGTTTGTGTCTTTTACGGTACTTATCAGTACTTTGCATTTTATTGTAATATTTCCTTTTTCTATTGTTGTGATTTTGCAATTGCGATTCTGCTAATGGAACAGAGTCTGAGGTAGCACATGTACGTTTTTTACACTGATACTCTAGTTCTTTGAACAGCATAGTTTCCGACATCTTATTTCGTGCCTGCATTTCATCCAGGGATGGTATCATGTTTACACTTGGATTATTTTCAGTTGCCAAAACTACATCAAAATGGTTGGCATTTGTGTTTATCAAATATAAACCTGTTTCTTTCTGTGGGGTGCTTTTCAGAGAATTTTTGGGAAATCGTCTCCATTTGTATGATTCCGGTAAATCATGTGAAGGAGAATAAACATAGATATCTGTTTTCAAGAGTTTTGCAGCAGCAGCAAGCTCCACTTCAGTGGCCCAAGTACCTAGCTGATACATCTTTGAATGATGCAAATAACTAACTGGATTGTCATTGAAGGGATGTTGTTTTTCGATTTGTTCACAAATGAGTTTTCTAAAAATGAAATGAGCATGCTCACTTCCAAGAATTAGAAAGGAAATACATCGAAAAAAGCAATTACCATCCCCCAGTATTTGCTTGATGGTAGTTGGTTTTTGGTTGTTCAGAATATGTGCACTCAGTGTACTACATGTATGAGTACTTGATTTTTCATGTGGCAACAAATTTTGGTTTTCCATTTTCAATTGAGGATAAACTGATCCTAAGGCTGTCAAAGCGTCTTTTTGCCAATCTGAAGTAGGCGGAACAAACCAGAACAAGTGTTGCTTGGTTTTGTTCAGGTTACTGAACACTTGACTTCCACCATGGACTGGTGTAAGATTATGTACAGCTGATTGAGAAAAAGCTTTTGGGGTTGAATGCTTGTCAATGTCAGAAGCCAAAAATTCATGCTCGGTAGATGCCGAAAATTTATGTTCGGCAGATGCCGAAAATAGATGCTCAGCAGCTGCTGAGAAGTTTTGCAAAGTAGCAGTTGCAAAGTAAGTGCCAATTTCAATAGCACGTTCACCACGGGCATGACGGGGTTGACCAGCAGACTTTTTCCTGGCTGCTTTGGCAGAAGCTGTTTTTCTTCCCTTTCTGTACTTCCCCATCCTGAGAAAACAGAAACAATGTCAATACTACACCAGTACCTATACATGTATGTGGCCCTGGGCCTATAACCTACATGTAGTGAGCTGGACCCATATTCATAAAATGAAATGGTCCATAGACATGTGCTCACCTGGGTGAACGTACCAGAAAAACAAATGACAAATGTTCCATCATCGAAATGTTCCAGGTGCATGCATCCTCACTGGATGCACCTGATAAAAATTTGTTATAGTTCGGGAGTTACTGGACTTTGGCATGTTTGGGCTTTGGTTTTGGCCACCTGGTGGTCAAGTGGAGAATTGAACCGGACTAAAAGGTAGTGTCGTAGGTCACCTGACAAAGGGGTGTATGTACCAAGTTTCAAGTCAACAGCCCCAGCAGTTAGTATAAATTACTAAATTATGAACTTTGACCTCTGTGACCTTGAAAAGTTGGTCAAATCAAAAGCCCCTTAGTTTATGTTATGCATCCTATTGGACATGTTGGAAGCGGCAATGATGAAAATTTGCATCCGGTCATTAGTCCATGAGTTATTCCTTGAGGACAGCCCTTCCAGCTTATTTTGACGACACGTCTTTTTTGTTCATTCTTGGATTTTGACAACAATTGTGGGACCAAGACTGACTGGGAAATGAAAAGTAAAAGGACTTTTTCACGCCAGCAGACACAGTAATCATTTCCATTTTCAAAATGGGCTTCTGGTGCCATCGGATGCAGTCTGCTCTTGTAAAGGTGCCTAAAATTGGACCCCAACAAGAATCGATGCTAAATCAACAGCATGGAGAGATCAATCCTTCCCATACCAGCAACAGTCTTGGCATGTAGAGGGTTAATCTCCCAGACTGGACCTTAAACTCAACAACCAGCTGTGCCTATTCACATGGAGTAAGCCGAGGGCTGGGATTACTGTTATTGAGTAAAATGGCCAAGAAATTTCTTGCCCTGAGATAAAAAAAATCATCCTTCTTAATCGAGAGAACCAATGTGCATTTTCATATAAATATTTGGTCTGCCGTCTTTTGGCAATATGCACACCTGACTGCTCCTAACTGGGGACTGTGTTCACCAGGCTAATGCGGATGTCAGGTAACACTGCAACCTTCATTGTACATGTACATACATATATGCGTTACGACTCAATATTCAGCCTTATGTGTTGCTAGCACAGTCATCACAAACACGAAAGATGTGTAGATCCACGATCATCACAGAGCAAAATTCATCCAACACATTGCATGTTATTATGAGGGTGTTAAATACTTCGCCACACAATGTCAAGGCTATCAACTTAATCCTCGTTCAGGGTTTCCGCCAGAGGGGAGAATAGGGAGAATTCTATTCCCAAGAAAATTATTTGGGGATAAATCCATCCCCAATTTTTTCAGAAAGAATTGATTTTTTTTCTTTTTCAGGTAACACTGCAACCTTCATTGTACATGTACATACATATATGCGTTACGACTCAATATTCAGCCTTATGTGTCGCTAGCACAGTCATCAGAAACACGAAAGATGTGTAGATCCACGATCATCACAGAGCAAAATTCATCCAACACATTGCATGTTATTATAAAGCAAGGTTCATTGGCGCACGGATCCAATCCGTTTCCAATCCGTTTCCCCGAGTTTTCCGGATACGACAACTCTGAAGTCCATTTGATAGATTTTTTACGGACCTGAACCGGACCAATTCCGTGTGCCAATGAACCTTGCTTGGGGGTGTTAAATACTTGGCCACACAATGTCAAGGCTATCAACTTAATCCTCGTTAATGGGATCAGGAAAAAGTACACAATAACACCATTTTTTGTAGATCAACTTGAGTATATTGGGACGAGCTTTCGACACTACCGTGCCTTCATCAGGTCTGACAACAAAGATTAACAAACATCAATATAACAAACATCAATATAGCAGGCACAGTGGACAATACAAGTAAATAATAAACAATAAATAATAAATAATAAATAATAATAATAAATAATAATAATAATAAATAATTATAATAATAAATATAATAATAAAAATAATAATAAATAAAAATAAATAATAAAAATAAATAATAAATAAAAAATAATAAAAATAATAAAAATAAAATATAATAAAAATAAAAAATAAATAAAAATAATAATAAATAATAATAAATAATAAATAATAATAATAATAATAAATAATTCTAAACATCTGGCAAGCATACCACTACATCCTGAGTGTGGTGAGCTGGTGTAGTTTCAGCAATAAAGAGTCCAAGGGATAAGCCGTGACTTGGAACTGGATAAGCTGACCAACAAAACAGAAAAATCTACTGGTAAATAAACTGTTATGATAATCATCTCACAGTATGTACATACTGTGAGATGCCTCGTTAATGGGAGTTGATGATGTGTTATATAGCGACAAAGTCACACCAGTAGCCCTACATGTAGCTAACTGAACTCGCCACACAAATTAATCCCTTTAAATAGCTACGTCAGTGCCTTGGCAATGCGCCAGAACAAAGACAATGCAATATGCAGGCAAATATCCATAATCCATTCCCATGCACATGGTGTTCCAAATATAGTCAAGCCAAAATGATGTCATGGGAATCACAGAGTGGATCGATGAGAAACAGAAGTTGAAGTTAGGTAGCCCACCAAGCCCCAGCATGACTAGGGCCTGACATCCATCCAGCATGCCAGCCCCCCCCCCCGCCCAGCCCCAGCCAGGGGACCAGCAGCCTGAGGTGAACTATAAATCTGGAGATGCAAATCATCTGAAATAGCCTGCCCAACTAGGCCTATCACATGCTATAGATGTGTACCGAAGCGGCGTTGTAGTGCATTCAACACATGCTGATGCATTGCCACAGGGTTTCTGCAGCACAGGAGACTGCGGATTACAATCTACGCCCCAAGTTACATCAAGACAAAGCCAGTAAACAGGCGCTTGTGACCTCGCTACTGTTTTACCAATGTTGTGACTGCAAACTCGCCACTTAATCGCTGATGTTCAACAACTTATTAAAAATTGAAAGGATAGGAACAAAAGGATACACTATCTTCCAGAAAAGATGTTTTCTTAGAATGCCTCAAAGTACGTTATTGAGAACTTTTTACATAATTTAGTTGCAAAACTTGACAGCTTCTAAATGCCCAGGTGATCGCCCTATTCGAATGCATGTCTCGATGTATGCGCTCTGCGCCTGGCGCCGAGGGTGCGTCGATCACTCTCCCCCGAAAGTCATTATAACAGATTCGTCTCCACAACTGCTGCAAGATGGCGCTGGGAGACGAATCTAAAAATGACGAAATGCACACGGATTTTCCATGTTCTACCTAGGCCTATCGCTCCTAAGTCCTTGAAAATTTACTATCGGTCCCTTTTGAACAGTTGTAGGGATTGGTCTTGTCTCCCTATTGCAAACCCCGGAGGAGGTATAGCGGTAATTTTCAGCCCTTTTTAGCAACGATCCTACTGCATGTTCTCTGCCGAAAGAGACGCAGGTACCAAATTCCATCCTCGGAGCGATCAGCACGATTGGGCGGGAACTCCAAAGCTGGGTAAAGTTAAGGAACCTTATGTTTACCCAGGATGATCCTGGGTAAGAAAATGATTACCCAGGATAATCAGGATAATAAGGACGACATTGACCCATTCAGCAATAGTAGCAGTGCAGGAATACAGTTGGATGATGAACGTATATCGACACTGCCACTACAGCCTCAACGTTTTGACAAGTGGTCGAATTATAGGGAAGGTTTGTCAGGTCATTGCTTGGCGACATCGCTCTCTTTCCTGCTGTGTGCGATCACCGTTTCGAAAAGATTCGTGCGGAGTTCTAGGCATTATGCGTTAGTTTCCCTGCTTTGGGCTGTGGAACAAGATCTCTGGAGATTACGTGTTTCTTCCAACGGAAGATAGAACACCAAGACCATGGTTTGGACATCCGACAGGTTTGTTGTTAAAAATCTAATTTTACCGATAGCAGCAAGTTCCATATTTGTACAAAAAAATTCCTCCATTGAGCCTTATGTGCCTGCAATGACGGCGGCAGGCACACTATGCTTCCGTCTCTCTCACCCAGTGGAAGCACCGGAAACCAATGCCAGTATATAAGACTTGTGTCCTGTCTTACTCATACACAACCAGTGGTAGTAACTACACAGAAAAAAATCGATCTCAGCTCGAGATAAACTGAGTCTCCAGCCTACTATTTTGTCCCTAAAATGAGTTTCCTTTGCTACTCGAACCGAGAATGAGTACCAGTTTTCTAAGGCTGGAGCCCTCTTGCATCGACTGGAGATAACTTCAACTGGAGTCTCATTCTAACCTGGAGACAAAGTTTACTCATTTTGAGTTTTCTCAGTTCTCTAGTCGATGGGACAGGGCATCAGCTGGAGAAAATTGGAAACAAACCGAGGGAAACCAAAATCTGCTCATATGAGGAACTCGGTGGTGTGGTGGTTCTGGTGTCCGCCTTGCGATCCTGGGGTTCGAAACCCACTGGGTGTGAAACCTTTTTTTTATATATGGAGACATCACTTGTTTATTTGATTCGAGAAAAATCCGGTGGAAACAGCTGAGAATCATTTTAACCAGTTGGAGACAATGTCATCTCAAGTGGAGACCCAGTTATGTCTATTCGAGTTGCAAAAGAAACTCATTTTAGGGACAAGAGTTGGAGATTCATTTTATCTCGAGATAAGATCGTTTTTTCTTTCTGTGTAGACTAGATGATACTACATCGAAATCTTACCTGACAAAATGGCCGCCATCCTTTTCCTCACTTGAGAAGTTCAACGCACTGTAGTAGCATCAACAACCCTTCATTAAGTAAGGTACCATGCTTAAATCAATTCTTTTATGTGACCATCAACAGCCTCATATTTGACGACTTAGGTCATTCAAATAAGTAGATTCGAGCAGTTATGATTGGTGTCTACACTCGCGATCCTAGACCAACCTCGCCAACCGGAATTAGCGCTGTATGTAACAGTGTACATCAATCGTGTGTATACAGCAGGAACGAGGTCGCTATTATGAGATGCACTACGACGGCGTCACGAAACCAATTTACCGAAGCGTATCGCTTTAAAATCGGGTATATACATTGATTAAGTTTCACCTCACAGGTGAACGGCCCAAAAAAACATAGGGGGGGGGGGGGCTACAGCTTAAGCCCGCCGCACAGAGGGAAAATGGCATCGCCAAGGCGCGCGCCCGCCACTTGGCGACGTCAGAGTCCCTTCGTGTGCGGGCGATTTTTCAACAGATTTTGGCCGTTCATACCCGAAAGCCAAATTTCTCTTATGTTTAAAAATTTTCGGCGGGCCCGCTAGTTTCCTCTCGTCTTCGCTGAACGAATGTCAGGTGCCTTTCGTCTTTTGCTTCTGAGGCAGCGTGATGCGGTAGCAGTCATGATTATGATGATTGCTAATGCCATGGGCGCAGCCATTTTGCAATATCGTATGATCTCCGCGCCTGCCCAGTAGCGAAAAGAGGAAAGGCAACTAGCGTTCGGCAATCCGGCAGGAACGGCAGACGAGGAAAAACGTCCGCACACGACGTAGCCAAGTGGCGGGCGCGTACTTTGGCGATGCCAATTTTCCTCCGTGTGCGGCGGGCAATGGTTCATCGGTGTTAGACGTGTTTGAAAGAATTCAGGCAGGGTAGTTCCCTTCGAGGTGGATGAAAGTGGGGCTGACATGCAATATGGATATACAATGAACAAAAAACACGACCCATGCAGCCTGGCCCGAGGCAGAAGGTGCTCCTGGTTCCAATGGCCTGCTCCAGATGGCATTGTGAATATCAGTCAGCGCCACCGTCGATGGCCAGAGGATCCAGGCTTACTAATCTCATGAAAACGCAGCCTACGATCATGTGATTTAATGTGACCAATCAGAAAGTATCCTCAGAACAATTTTAAAGGGAGACTCCACTCATTGTAAGCTTTTGAATTTTTATCAATCCATAGAGACTAATGCCATGAATTGTTATGTCACAAGTGTCAATAGGCTGATGACCTTTGTAGAGAATGAGCTAATACTGTGACAGCCTAGGCCTATTGGTTGTTCTTTCATTAATGCATTGAGCACACATGACATCATGTGTGCTGTGCTATAGTCCCCTTGGGATTCAATTAAAACACTTAAAACAAGAAAAGGACATCGGAGCGATGTCAATGGTTTCCGATGAGAAGTTTACTACTCTAGAGCTAATTAACTGTGACCTTAACCTCTGACCTTGAGAAGTATTGCGTAACTGGAACGGGCATTACTTGATTAAACTTGTAGGAGATGGTTAATTCAGTCTTGTAATTAGTTTTCTCCTGAAATTCTGAGCAGATTTGCACTTTAGAACTGTTTGACCTTGACCTCTGACCTGCTTGGTCGTCTGCTACGGTTTTATTTCTTTCTATTTTAAATTCAAATAACGATAAAATTAACTCTGTACCACTGACTGAATAAAAATGTGCGTGGATCATGAAATTTTTAATCGTACCGCCTGACTTGTTCGCCGAGGATGATGCGGCGATTTACTAGTATTAGGCCTACTTGTACACTGACTGATACCAGTAGAGAGATTCAGATTTGTAAGACTACTCTCATGACTCTTGAGGAATTATCAAGCCATTTGGAACAATATTAGCGTGGTCAGGTCAAGGCCATCAACTGGTGATCGTCACCTTCTAGGCCTGAAGACATTGGGCCGTATTCCAGAAGCTTCCTTAAGTGTAAGGTCGACCTTAATCTTTTGTATTCTACCCTGCAAACAATAGCTAAAGGTCGACCTTACACTCAAGGAAGCTTCTAGAATACGGCCCATGATCTACCGTTTCACTCCAGAAGATGAGTTTCACTTTTTATTAACATCGGAAATTATTCCTGTCTTTGTAATAAAAGACATCAGGCTANAACTCTGCTGCAGGCACTTTTCTGTAACTTTAGTAAGGATATAACAGTGTAGACCTAGCATGCCTAGGGCCTACATTTAGGTCTCAATCCGCACATCATGACTGCAGCCGCGTGTTGCTTTAGCAACACCGAGTCGCGTGTTGCTTTCAGTCAACAGCTAAACGAAGCAACAACGAGTCACGTGTTCGTTCTATCAGCTGCAGACCAGGTTCCGCTGGTTCCGTTGTTTCCGCTGGTTCCGCTAATTCGACATGGCCCTTTTCAAAAGCGCTCTACCCTCCTAAGTAGTTATCACCACTCCTGGGCATCACAGATGACTTCGTTTGGTACGAAATGTGAACTTTTGTCAGGAACACAACCATAGAAGTTTTAATTGGAGAAGATCTGACAAACCTCTGTATAGTTCTTCGGAAAACTGAAACCTGAGTGGCGAACATTTAAGTCGGCGGGTGCTGTCAAACGTGGGTTCGTTCTTAGTTTGTCGGCATATATGTGCATGGAAAAATGAATGCTTTTATTTGTATAAGAAAATCTGTGACTGCCTTTATTTCTATAAAATACCGTATAAAAACTTCTTCTCAGGCTGATTCTTTTGGACACCCGATACATTTACTTAATATTTCATCTATAAAAAA
>NMRB01000409.1:4171-84220 GCA_002633025.1 Notospermus geniculatus
GCTTCAGGAACAATTCAATCAAGATGACTTCGACGAGATGAGTGAGGAGAGGATAGCAGAATACAGTCAGGTATTCGACATGTTTGACAAAGACTGCGACGGGGCCATCTCACCTCATGAACTAGGCGGGGTGATGAGGACTTTGGGACAGCACGTAACGATGTCGGAACTGAAGACGATGGCTAGTAGTAAGGATGAGAAGGGTATATATTCAATTCGGGGCTGGAATAGCCTGCATTATACCAGCTAATTTAACTCGTAGAAAATGAAACCAACGTTGAAAGGCACCCGACGTCCTCCACATCGGTATTTATAAGCCTTTTCACGGAAAACATTCTGTGGGTAATACGCATGCGCGAGAAGTGCATTGTGGGAACGAAAGGGGTCAAATTTGTTCCCTTTCGTTCCCACAATGCACTTCTCGCGCATGCGTATTACGCACAAAATGTTATCCGTGAAAAGGCTTGGTGGGTGCTTTCCAATCCAATAAAATACCTGGCAGGGTTCCTATAAGATTTCAGCATTAGGAAGGTTTGTACTTAAAAAATATTCTTACTGGCAGTGAAACTTGTTCGAGCCATGTACAAAAAACAAAATTAATCCTTAAAATCCTTGTATAGGTAACAGCGTCATTTTCTTCCCCGAGTTCGTCACCATGATGAGCCACCGTAACAGGACCATTACTTACAATGATGATGATTTGAAGAACGTCTTCAACGCTTTTGATTTGGATAAAGACGGTTATATAAGTGCATCAGAATTACAGGAGGTATGTTACATGAAGGGTTATGTAAAGTTACTCGAAATCTCGAATTTTTGACGCAAAAAATCTGACTAACTGCACAAAACATTCGGAAAATAAGGCTCGGGGGCCCTCGGGAACCGTCATATAAGGAGGTGCCCCGAGCCTTATTTTCTCCATAGTGTGCAGTTAGTCAGATTTTTTGCGTCAAAATTTCGAGATTTCGAGTCACTTTTCTCGTGGCGGCCGACGTAACCTTTAACCTTTAGGCAACCTAGTTTATAGGTTTACAGACGCAATCGATGTGCACCGTATACCACAGCACTAATTGATGGTGGCGAGGTTGATCATGATCTTGTGTCAGTGTATGCTTGACAAGACTGTTCAAATCTATCTATTTGAATGATCTAAGTTGCCAATTAGGCAAGGGACTGTTGCTGCACACAGAGGTCTAATAAAAGAATGAGTTGAAGCATGTTATCTTACCTGATGAAGGGTTAGTCATGCTATAACAGCGCGTTGAACTTCTCAAGTGATGAAAAGTATGGCGGCCATGGGGTTCCTATACGCCTATTGATATCTCTCCCAAGATTGCAGTCTATTTCGTTTTGTTCTTCCTGATACTGTCTAGGTGATGCTGATGTTGAACGAGCCATTAACTGACAACGAAATCATTGAGATGATCAAAGAAGCTGACCGAGATGGCGATGGGAAGGTCTGTTATGAGGGTAGGTAAAATGAAAGATGGCCGACCTTGCCTCCATCATTTGTCTACAAATTCTTAGAAATGGTACGGTATAGTGCTTGTTTTGGGGGTGTTTTAGATATGGTTGCCAAACTCACTCTGCAGTGCTTCGTCGATGGGCCATAATCAAGTGATCGTCCGAAAAGCAGCAGACGAAAAATGCGTTGATTGGTTGAAAAAAATTGATTGCTCTTTTGTTGAATGAGAGTGACTATAATCAATGCGATTTTTATTGGATGATCTCTATGGACGACAGGCGGTGTATTTTCTACAGATCAGTCTAGACCAGTCTAGACCAGTCTAGAGGTGTTTTCCCCAGATCCAGCGCCTGGGGCCTATGACCTCTCATCCAAAATCTTCTACATATCTCTTGCAGAGTTCTATTTCTTGATGATGGAGAAGAAGAGGTCATACACCGGCGGCCAATGATGGATTGAAAATGATTCACTCGGTTTCCTCAACATCGTGGGCTTCAGCATTAGACACACACAATGTTTTGCTGCAACTACTGCTTATAGCTCTGTGATGTATGTGTATCTGACAATTGGCCCCTTGCTTGATTCTTGCGACAGCTGCAAGGAAAGCAAAGCTGATTGTTCAATTTCTGTTGGTGCTGTGCTTATGTCCATCCGCAACCTCTGGCAAGCTTATCGCTAGCTGAGCACTTCAATTTCAATTCTTCATGTTACAATTATGTTGACCAACGCTTCCGCACTCCATTGTATGTGTACGTCGTACGTTAGCCCGGATTTGGGTCACTAATACAAGGGAGGAGGCCCGAAAGAATGGGGGAAAACGACTTCACGCGACATGGCTTATGGCATCATGGTAGGTGCAATAAAGGATCGAAAGATGCAATGAACCTTCAAGTGCCTCTTATCTGTTGTGTTCTTGTCTCACGCTCCATTCGCATTGTCGATTATTCTGAATAATAATAAGGAATAGCTAAAATCGCGATCATTTTTTGTCTCTGAGGGAAGTTCACCCAGGGCTACCTTCCGATGAAACTAGGAATCTCCAGCTAATACGGTTACAAAATGTCAGGTATAGTTGGCCCATGGAGGTATGAAATAAGACTTGTTTTATACCTCCATGGTTGGACAGATGAAGTGATGGACTGACAGACTGACGCCACTGAATAGTTATCTGATATGCTCCGCTGACCTTTCGTCTGCTGAGCTAAAAGCAACACATGACATCACTGATTAAAAAGTAAAAAGTAAATTTAATTAAGATAAAAATAATAGGGGCCTACAACACTTCCTACAGAAAGGCATTAGGCCTATTCCCCGATTGTGTGACACCTGCCCTCCCCCGGACACATCCTTTTCAAAGGGTCCTGATGATATGTGACACTTAATGCTATACGAAACACTCAAAATTCGGTGAGCACATGAACTGTAAAATATGATAGCAGGATGGAGTCAATGTTCAAAATCAGCGTCACTTTGTTGAAGTGCTTCCCTAGCGGCAATATTTTGCAACACTTGCATCAAATATACGTTCCCTTTTTCGTTTTCTGTGGACTGCTTGCCGGATTCCAAAACGTCAGCTCATATGTGGTAAGTTTTCTTTGTAACTGGTTGACGAAGGTTAAAACTTCCGTCTCTGCAAAGAAATACATGTATTTAATAGTTTGATAATCGGGAAATTACATCGACTGTGCATTATTCTGTGAAACTGCAGGCCTACATTTTCGTACATGTACAGTGGGCGACTTGAATGGTCTTTTTACTTACCCGCTATGACGTCACTTTGAATACCCTCAACGACACTCATAAGAAGGTTGCCGACAGTGGCCTTGGGAAGATGCTGTATGTACAAAAGAAAACGGAAATTGCAGCTAAACTTTGCGTCTTGATGAACCAGCGATTTCCTTATCGGCGTAAACAATCAGGCGAAAATGCACAGGAACAGTGCGGAATAGCGCAGGATGCTCAGGCACCGGATGCTTATGCGCTCGCCTTGTATGATGAATCGTCCCATCGTCTTTTATGATGGACTGTCGTCTTATTCAAACTCGGACGGTGACGCCTCGTTTGCTTCTCAATTTGTTTTGTTTTTGTTTTGGGATTTGTTTTTTTTCTTTTATTTGTTGTTGTTTTTTTTATTATTATTTCATTTCCTCCGTTCATTCGGCCAAATGCAAGCGGAACTGAAAAAACATGAGCCGACGACCCCACCCGACATTATTTTACCGAACCGATATACAACTGTACCCACCACTCGTCGCAGCTGCCTGAAACTGCCAACAATATCAATCAATTTCTCCTCAATGATGGACATGCGCACTCGCTCTGTTTCTAGGTTGTGGAGTTCTGTTTGGATAGCGTCGTTATGGAGGCTGAGTCTGGTGATTTGGTTAACTGTATTATTTTTCTCCTGAAGTAGATAAACGGATCAGCTTATATTTTCACTGTTTTTCAGAAATTAGAAAGAAGTAATAGTAAGGGTCAGAAAAAATATGGACTATCTGTTGGTTATCAAAAATTCAATTTTTCTTAATATTTTATCGCAACAGAGTAAAAATTACAGGTGTCGTTTGTGGATACTGAATTTGTCATCCGTTCCCCCATGCCTACCTCCTTCATTTCCTTGACCTCCGCCATCAATGCCTTGACCTGGTCCTGTAACTTGCCGATGAGCATGTTGTCCACCATATCATTGAGACTATCCAGACTAGTTGTAATGACCGACAGGTTGATATCTTCTTGAGATGCTGAAGAAGATATCTGATCGATGAATACCGCAGAAAAAATGGAAAACCTAATGGAATATTTTACTGGAAGTATTGGTCTTGGCCTTTTCTCTTGGTCAGGCCTAAAATGACTTGCATTGTCCATTAATCCCCCCGTCAGAATTTTCAAGACGTCGAGAAATGGAGTATACCAAAACGCAAGAAGGATTTCCCCTCCGACGCGCTCGAAGAAAGCATTCAGACATACCTCGGCCACTGTCTTTTGGTGACCCATCAGAAGATGCATCGGATGCAGCAGGGGATAATGATAGCGTGTCACTGATGGCAGAATCTTTGGTACTGTCCTTGTTTAATCTGAGACATCTTTTGCTGAAACACAAAAAAACGGAGTGGACGTAGTGGAAACTTTTTACAGTCTTTTTTACGAACTTCGTGGACGGGCTCGGACGGGAAGAGTGCTCCAGAACTTCGAGATATTATTTGGCCAACGTTACACGTTCTAGGCACGTTTTACGATCTGTTTAGGACGGGACAGACGTTTTGAGAACAACCGGTACTTTAGAATGATTCTACCTTTAACACTGCAAGGCCACGCCGTTCCTAGCGAATAGATTGGTCCTCTGTCCTCGAGCCGCGTCGCACTTTAGCGGAGCGACTAGAGGACAGAGGAGCAGTCTATGGCGTTTTTATATTTGCAGGATGTCTTACATCATAAAGGAATCAACCATAAAGGTTCAACTGACAAATTTAGCATTTTATAAATGTGGACGGTATCCCTTTAAAACCCAACAGATTTGCATTCTGACGTTTCCATATGATAGGCAAGACCCTTCTGCACATTCACTGCAAATTTTGTTGAATTCCGACTAGTTGATCTTTTGATACAAAAGGATTGAATTAATGAGAACCCCACGAACGATGTGTGTTCAGGGTCATCGGTGTACATTTGAATAGGCTGACGTACATTTGTACATGGAACACTAATTGTGCTGAAAATAGCTCAGTTATCGTCAGAAATGGAATTCAAAGCATCATGTTGGCAGGTTCATGTACCTCTTCACCACAAAAAAAGTTGAAGCTCCTGCCTATTACGTAAAACCAAAATTCAGGCAGTGAGAGACATCTGGTGGCAACACATGAGGTGTATCCCTCAGTAAGCTCATCGTTCGCAGTTAAACCTTTATGGTTGATTCCTTTATGCTTACATGTACAAGAAAAGCCAGACTACGGCACCCATCACTCCTAATTTATCCCGTTGTGCAGTGATGTTTGCCTGTCAAAGTTTCAAGTCAATTTCTCAGTGATGCGCAGACATGCACCACGTCCTTGACAAAATATACATTGTATTAGTAACCTCACAGCAGTCATTCGATGATGGAGAGCCAGCGCATCCGTTTGGAGTACCATATGGTCCAGTGAGTCACAATTTAATGGTCGTTATTATCAAATTGTGTTTAAGGGAGTAAGAAACAAAAGTGGAAAATAAGAAGTGGGAAATTTTGGAATTTTGCGTGAATTTTTTCAATTTCTCAAAATGGACGAAAATTTTTGTCCATTTTGAGAAATTTTCTTGAAATAACATGACATTTCGTCTGATTTTTCGCGCGATATTTCTCAAAATGGACAAAAATTTTCGTCCATTTTGAGAAATTGAAAAAATTCACGCAAAATTCCAAAATTTCCCACTTCTTATTTTCCACTTTTGTTTCTTATTCCCTTGTTTATACTGTCATCGTCCGATCAATCGAAAGATGAAGAGTCCTCGGAACACGAGATCAGTATAACGTGCGGAAGCAAGGCGCGGTTTTATCTCTGCTCCGCCTTCGGGTGCTCTCGGAGTAGTCTCGCGCAGCCATGTGTTTTATCCCCACATTCGCAACAGCGGCTGGGTGAACGAGACTACTCTCTGAGTGGATCGTACACGTGATCCGAAGGCCGCGAAGTGACTGCAGGCTTTGATATTTCAAAATGGTTTCTTATCGTCTTTATATCACCAGTTGCAACATTGGACATGCAGGTCAGATCAAAAATGGTCTGCTGCAGTGACTTTTTTGTTCAACTTCCTCGAAAATTCCTTCAAGATAACAAGATAAGCACGTCTCGAAGCGATCAGAAGACAGCGTAACAGGCAGGGTAGAAATCGTGGTGACAAAAGAACAGTTGTTTCGACCTGATTTTATCAAATATTTTTCTTCATTGCACTTTAGATTGATGACGTACCTCTGTCTCCCAACCCGATTCGTAACAATTTCAAACGGTTTCGCCGAAAAAAGTATGAAATTGGAGTGGCAAGGGGATTTAGACAGTTTCCAATTTCGGAATGTAAAACTGTAGGGGGCCTACATTTTACATTGGCAAACGAAAGGCTTACAATCGATTCGTTATAAGTTCCCAAACTCAATCTCTGATCTACATATTCGGTATCCTGTCAAGAACCACCACATTCCTCACTGTCTGCAGTCATTCATTTTCAAGATGATTTATTGTTGAATTTGCAACTACACTAAGCCCCGGGCAGGCGACGAACCCAAGGGATTTTCTTGATAAACGGACTAAAGAGTACATCTGTGGTCAGGCGGGAGTCGTTAGTTTGCCTATACATAGTACACACCGAATATAGATGTATACGTACATTAAATTGGTCTTCACAAGTGATGACTAAGCTCTGTCTCTTTGAGAGTATCCTCTGTTTGAATAGCGTTGAATCCAGACACTTAGTCGGCTGCAGCAGCATACGGTACTCAATACGGCTTTTTGTTCATGCGTTTTTTTATATCCACCCTCATCATTGATATTGAACAAAATGAACAAAAACGTGTGGAACGAAAGTCAGACGCCACGGTTGATGGCCCGACAGGTGAAAATTATCAATGATTGGGTAAGCAGTGTCCTATACCGGTCGGTGGTGGACAACAGTGCATCAGACGTGGGGTGTCCTTTTTTGTACACCGGAAGCAGCTGAGAAGTAACACAGACGTCGAGATGGTGTTCGGATGAGGGAACCTATCAATGGCTGTTAGTTACGTAAGCCTTATACACCTACCCGGTCGTATTAAGGGAGATCCTAGAGTGCTCCTCTGTAGTCCTCGAGCTCGTGAGTGGCTCGCGGATTTTTTTCCTAACCGGTATAGATTCCTAACCAGTATATCCATTACGAAACGAACTTAACGAAGTGAATTATAGAAGGTTAATGGTTGGGTAAGTGTAAGGGTTAGGGTTAGGGTTAGGGTTAGTGTTGGGAGTAGTATTAGGATTAGGATTAGGATTAGCTTTTGCTATAAAGGTTCGGAAAAAAAGTTGGTCGAAATGGATATATCGGATAGGATAGGAAAAAAAGTTCGCGAGCGGCTCGAGGATAGGGGGCCAGTCCAGATAGATCCCTGTTGTGCTGACGGACATAACAGGTACATATACTTTGTCCACGAGCCGCACAACGAATGCAGAAAGGTAGACTACGCCTTACAATGGGCGTTGTTATCATCAACTACAGCACTATCTGCATTGTGTTATGATATCTCGAAAACCATTTAATATTCAATTCTATTGTCCACCTGATGTCAAAGGAGGTGAGTCAGATCAGCATCAGTCTGTGTTCTATCAAATAAAAGAACATAAACATGCGACACGCGCCAGAACAGAATCAACACATTCAACCATTTTATTTGTGAAAATTAATCGTTTTACTCGATGGGCAGGTTCGTCCAGAACTACCTACCGTCTTTGTTCTGGGAATAATGTTAATTGAGATTCGAACAAAGTATACATGTACATGAAAAACATTTTCTCATTGCAAAATTTCCAATTGTTGAGAATCGAACTAAATTCTTCCTCACTCGATGGTTTAAGGTGTTTAAACGTTGAGCTGAGGTAGAGTGTTTAGAAGTTCCACGCCCCGAACCTGATTATCCTGAGAATCCCAGGGCTTCGCGTTCGTTCCTTTCGCAACTACGAAGGAGGGTACGACCGTAAATGACCTGAGATTCTCAGGATGGAACCATAAAGGAATCAACCATAAAGGTTTAACTGCGAACGATGAGCTTACTGAGGGATACACTTCCTGTGTTGCCACCAGATGTCTCTCACTGCCTGAATTTTGGCTTTACGTAATAGGCACGAGCTTCAACTTTTTTTGTGGTGAAGAGGTACATGAACCTGCCAACATGATGCTTTGAATTCCATTTCTGACGATAACTGAGCTATTTTCAGCACAATTAGTGTTCCATGTACAAATGTACGTCAGCCTACATGTATTCAAATGTACACCGATGACCCTGAACACACATCGTTCGTGGGGTTCTCATTAATTCAGACCTTTTGTATCATAAGATCAACAAGTCGGAATTCAACAAAATTTGCAGTGAATGTGCCGAAGGGTCTTGCCTATCACATGGAAACATCAGAATGCAAATCTGTTGAGTTTTAAAGGCATATTGTCCACATTTATAAAATGCTAAATTTGTCAGTTGAACCTTTATGGTTGATTCCTTTATGATGGAACCTAAATTGACTCAAGAAGGAACCTTTCGCAAAATTGGTCCGATAGCGCCGTAATATAGCCAGAGGAAGGAGTTCTTGATACCCCCACTCCCATTTTTGCGTAACGAAGCAGTTAGAAAAACATTGAATTCAAAGATGTATTGACGCCCACTTGGGAGCCGGTGGCAACGTCATAGAAGGAATGTTCATGGATTTCAAAAACTACTCCGCGATTTTGGCAAAACAATGAATGAAACGTGCTGCTAAGCATCCCAATGGCTGTTGTCGTCTGTTGTACATTCAGGCGTGATTTAGCAACCTTGGTACCTTAAAAACGATTGCGGCGATTGGCTAGTAAAAAAATTCAAACATCCATTGATTTACGTTATTGTCAAGGTGTATAAGAGTACTCTCTAAAAACGGACGAGTGAATTTTTCGCTCATTCTAAAGACCGAATCAGTTTTGGCTCTAAAAGATTGGAATTCGAGTGAAATACTCAATAAAGTAGCTCTTTCATTTTAAATTCGCTCCAAAGAACGAGCTAAGGGTAATACGCATGCGCGAGAAGTGCATTGTGGGAACGAAAGGGGTCAAATTTGTTCCCTTTCGTTCCCACAATGCACTTCTCGCGCATGCGTATTACCCACAAAATGTTTTCCGTGAAAAGGCTTGGTGGGTGCTTTCCAATCCAATAAATACCTGGCAGGGTTCCTATAAGATTTCAGCATTAGGAAGGTTTGTACTTAAAAAATATTCTTACTGGCAGTGAAACTTGTTCGAGCCATGTACAAAAAACAAACTTAATCCTTAAAATCCTTGTATAGGTAACAGCGTCATTTTCTTCCCCGAGTTCGTCACCATGATGAGCCACCGTAACAGGACCATTACTTACAATGATGATGATTTGAAGAACGTCTTCAACGCTTTTGATTTGGATAAAGACGGTTATATAAGTGCATCAGAATTACAGGAGGTATGTTACATTAGTGAGGTTAAGAAACCATACGTTAACGCTAACGCTAACGTTATTGACATCATTTTGACGTCACATCGAATGAATCTGTTGTAGGCCCCATTTCTTCGGGGAGTGACGTCATTTTGACGTAATTAGCGTTAGCGTTAGCGTTAACGTATGGTTTCTTAAACTCACTATTAAGTGCTCGTGGCGGCCGACGTAACCTTTAACCTTAGGCAACCTAGTTTATAGGTTTACAGACGCAATCAATGTGCACCGTATACCACAGCACTATTAAATTGATGGTGGCGAGGTTGATCATGATCTTGTGTCAGTGTATGCTTGACAAGACTGTTCAAATCTATCTATTTGAATGATCTAAGTTGCCAATTAGGCATTGAGACTGTTGCTGCACACAGACGTCTAATAAAAGAATGAGTTGAAGCATGTTATCTTACCTGATGAACAGCGCGTTGAACTTCTCAAGTGATGAAAAGTGTGGCGGCCATGGGGTTCAGGTGTAACGTTTTTCAGTGCGGCCGTTTTTCTGTGTGATTCCCATTGTTCGGAACACACTGGAAAACGAACTCGCTGTTTCTCTGTGTGTCGCCCATTGTCCAGTCGCCGCTTATTCCGTCAATCTATTGTACTGTCACACTGGCTCACGGGCCTCACTGAAAAACGTTACACCGGTCCGGTACGCCTATTGATAAAGTCTGGCAACATCTATCTTTGACCTAATGGAATGCGGAAGCTAGGAAATTGATCGTTGGATTTTCCACGGACCTTTAATCACACGCGGTTCTTGAATGAGCGGTGGACAACGCGAACAATCGGGGAACGACCACGACTGATCGACAGGCATGATTATAAACCGCAAAGCTCTGTCACATTACATGACTTCCGCATTCCATTAGGTCGAAGATAGATGTTGCCAGACTTTATCTCTCCCAAGATTACAGTCTACATATTTCGTTTCGTTCTTCCTGATACTGTCTAGGTGATGCTGATGTTGAACGAGCCATTAACTGACAACGAAATCATTCAGATGATCAAAGAAGCTGACCGAGATGGCGATGGGAAGGTCTGTTACGAGGGTAGGTAAATTGAAAGATGGCCGACCTTGCCTCCATCATTTGTCTACAAATTCCTTAGAAATGGTATAGTGCTTGTTTTGGGGGTGTTTTAGATATGGTTGCCAAACTCACTCTGCAGTGCTTCGTCGATGGGCCATAATCAAGTGATCGTCCGAAAAGCAGCAGACGAAAAATGCGTTGATTGGTTGAAAAAAAACATTGATTGCTCTTTTGTTGAATGAGAGCGACTAATCAATGCGATTTTTATTGGATGATCTCTATGGACGACAGGCGGTGTATTAATGCTACAGGTAAGACCAAGAACCAGTCTAGAACTGTTTTTCCCCCAGATCCAGCGCCTGGGGCCTAAATATATGACCTCTCATCCAAAATGTTCTATCTCTTGCAGAGTTCTATTTCCTGATGATGGAGAAGAAGAGGTCATACACTGGAGACCAATGATGGATTGAAAATGATACGGTTTCTTCAACATCGTGGGCTTCAGCGTTAGACACACAACACGATTTGCTGCAACTACTGCTTATAGCTGTGTGATATACATGTATCTGACAATATGGCCCCTTGATTGATTCTTGCGACAACTGCGAGAAAAGCAAGCGGTTTCGTCAATTTCTGTTGGTGCTGCATGTGCTTATGTCCATCCGCAACCCCAGGCAAGCTTATCACCGTTAGCTGAGCACTTCTCAATTTCAATTCTTCATGTTACAATATGTTGACCAACGCTTCCGCACTCCATTGTGTACGTCGTACAGGGTGTAAGTTACCCCGGATTCGGGTCATTTCACTAGTAGCGAGGTTTAGCACCTTTCCGACTCCGACTTCAACTACGAGAACGAATTGCAATCCGCTATATCCTTGATAAAAACGATTTGATAGACGTTTGCAAATCGTAAAATGTCATAACTTTGTGGCAGAATAATTTTGACTCGTAATCGGAAGTGCACACATAAATCGCAAATATTATAGTCGTGTTTCAAGTCGTAACGACGAGGATTACGACTTCAATATTCATTTATCCGCACTTCCGATTTATAAGGTTAAGGCCAATTTTTTCTGCCTTCAATTTATGGTGTTTGACGAACTGAAAGCGTCTATCGTTTTTATCAAGGATGTCCATTAGCGGACTGCAATTCATTCTCGTAGTTGAAGTCGGAGTCGGAAAGGTGCTAAACCTCGCTATTGCATCTCTAATACATCGGAGAAGGCCCTAAAGAATGGGGAGTAAACGACTTTCCGTTCAGCATTAATGTAACATTTCTAACATGGCTTATGGCATAATAAAGGATCGAAGATGCAATGAACCTTCAAATGCCTCTTATCTTTTGTCTTCTTGTCTTACGCTCCATTCGCATTTGGTGATTATTCTGAATAAACGCTACATTATTAATATTACATAATAGAATACACTATCATAAAGGAATAGGTCAAATCGCGCTCATTTTTTGTCTCTGAGGGAAGTTCACCCAGGGCTACCTTCCGATGAAATTAGGAGTCTCCAGCTGTTACAAAATGTCGGGTATAGTTGGACCATGGAGGTATAAAACAACACTTATTTATACATGAAGTGATGGACTGACAGTCTGACGCCACTGAATAGTTCTTTGACTGGCTCCGCTGACCTTTGGCCTGCTGAGCTAAAAGCAACACATCACTGATTAAAAAGTAAAAAATAAATTTAATTAAGATAAAAATGATACAACACTTTCTAGAGAAAGGTATTATTTCCCGATTGTGTGACCCTCCCCCCCCCTCCCTGACACATCCTTTTCAAAGGGTCCTGAAGGGTGATCTGTGACACTTAATGCTATTACGAAACTCAAAATTTGGTCTACTCGGTGAGCACATAAACTATGATACCAGGATGGAGTCAATGTTCAAAATCAGCGTCACTTTGTTGAAGTGCTTCCCTAGCGGCAATATTTTGAAACACTTCCATCAAATATACGTTCCCTTTTTCGTTTTCTGTGGACTGGTTGCCGGATTCCAAAATGTCAACTCATAAGTGGTGAGTTTTCTTTGTAACTGGTTGACGAATGTTAAAACTTCCGTCTCTGCAAAGAAATAAACTTTGATAATCGGGAAATGTACATGGGCTGTGCATTATTCTGTGAAACTGCAGGCCTACATTTTCGTACATGTACATATTTACATGTACAGTGGGCGACTTGGATGGTCTTTTTACTTACCCGCTATGACGTCACTTTGAATACCCTCAACGACACTCATAAGAAGGTTGCCGACAGTGGCCTTGGGAAGATGCTGTGTATGTACAAAAGAAAAAGGAAGTTGTATTGACGTGTTACACACACACACACACACGCAGCTAAACTTTGATGAACCAGCGACTTCCTTATCGGCCTAAAAAATCCTGCGAAAATTCACAGGAACAGTTCGTGCGGAATACTGCAGGTTGGTCATGCGCTCGCCTTGATGAATCGTCCCATCGCCTTTTATGATGGATTGTCGTCTTATTCAAACGATGACGCCTTGTTTGCTTCTCCATTTCTTTTGTTTTTGTTTTGAGTTTTTGTTTTTGTTTTTTGTTGTTGGTTTTTTTGTTCTATTTCATTTCCTCCGTTCATTCGGCCAGCTGCACGCGGCACTGAAAAAACATGAGCCGACGACCCCGTCCGACATTATTTCACCGAACCGATACCTACCACTCGTCGCAGCTGCCTGAAACTGCCAACAATATCAATCAATTTCTCCTCAATGATAGACATGCGAACTCGCTCCGTTTCTAGGTTGTGGAGTTCTGTTTGGATGGCGTCGTTATGGAGGCTGAGTCTGGTGATCTGGTTCACTGTATTATTTTTCTCCTAAAATAGATTAAACTGGTTAGCTTACATGTATATTTTCGATGTTTTTCAGAAATTAGAAAGAAGTATGGTAGAGGTCAGAAAAATACGGATCTGCTGGTTATCAAAAATTCAATTTTTCTTAATATTTCATCGCAACAGTCAAAATTATTCTTCCACAACGGTTTTCGATTGATACATTCGTAATTTGAGTTTTGGGTCACCTGATATGTAATACGAAGGGAGTAAGAAATAAAAGTGGGAAATTTTGGAATTTTGCGCAAATTTTTCATTTCTCAAATTGGGAGAACTTTTTTTCCCATTTTGAGAAATATCGCCCGAAAAATCAGACAGTCATTTCATTGTAAGAAAATTTTTCAAAATGGGAATTTTTTTCCCCAATTTGAGAAATTGAAAAATTCGCGCAAATTTCCAACATTTCCTACTTCTTATTTTCCACTTTTCATTTCTCACTCCCCCCTTATGGACGTCTTCTGATACGGAGTTCTCCAGCATGGGCGTTCCCCATTCGTAATGGTAGGCATACAGATTGTGATATCGCGGTGTCATTTCTGTGTGCAGAATTGTCGTCCTTTTTCGCTTACCTCCTTCATTTCCTTGACCTCCGCCATCAATGCCTTGACCTGGTCCTGTAACTTGCCGATGAGCATGTTGTCCACCATATCATTGAGACTATCCAGACTAGTTGTAATGACGGACAGATTGATATCTTCTTGAGATGCTGAAGAAGATATCTGATCGATGAATACGGCAGAAAAAATGGAAAACATCTAATGGAATACACTGTATTAAAATAAGTATTGGTCTTGGTCTCTTCCCTTGGCTAGGCGTAAATGACTTGCATTGGTCCATTAACACCCCCCCCCCCGCACCGTCAGAGGGTGGCGCAGTGCAATCATTGGTGCCTCTCATCTCTGATGTCCGGATTCGATCAGGATTGTACTCGTTCTTCATGTGACACGGAATGCCGCGTTGGTGATCTCACGTTTCAGTATTTATCAGACCCCTCCCTCATTAACATCTTACCCTGACAAGCGTTCTAATCACTCCTACCATTGGTCACTCCGAAGTCGAAGGGTGATAAAAGGCCTTGATTTGTCAAGACGCCGAGAAATATGGAGTAGTACCAAAATCCAAGAAGAATCTCCCCTCCGACGGGCTCGAAGAAAGCGTTCAGACATACCTCGGCCACTGTCTTTTGGTGACCCATCAGAAGATGCATCGGATGCAGCAGGGGATAATGACAGCGTGTCACTGATGGCAGAATCTTTGGTACTGTCCTTGTTTAACCTGAGACATCTTTTGCTGAAAGACAAAAAACGGAGTGGACGTAGTGGAAACGTTTTACAGTCTTTTACGAACTTCCTGGACGGGCTCGGACGAGAAGATTGCTCCAGAACTTCGAGATATTATTTGGCCAACGTTACACGTTCTAGGCACATACATTTTACGATCTGTTTAGGATCTGTTTTGAGAACTACCGATACTTTAGAGTGATTCTACCTTTACTGCAAGGCCACGCCGTTCGTAGCGAATTTAGACTGGTCCCATGTCCTCGAGCCGCGTCGCATAATTAGTCCAGTACAGCGATTTTATATTTGCAGGATGTCAAGAAAAGGTATAGACTACTGCACCCATCACTCCCAGTTTATCCCGTTGTGCAGTGTTTGCCTGTCTATGCCACCCTGACACTTGCACGATTTTTGTCCCCGCATTGCCGCGCAATGCATCGTGGCAGGGCGTGCCATTTCGGTGAAGCCGTGTTTGCGCCATGTTTACATAAGTTACGCACTGTCTACGCAATGCGTTGCGACTTGTTTACGCATAGGTTAAGTATTGTTCGCGCATTGTTCACGTCTACCATACCGCAATGTCCTGCAATGTCACGCACGACACGCATAGTTACCGCTGTCTTCCCGCATCGCCCATACGATTTCGCGCATTGGCAGGCACCGTCGGCAGTGTTCGCGCCGAGTTCGCGCATTGTTCACGCATGGATCACGCAAGTAGCACGCACATGGCACGAACATTGATGCGTGCCGAATTTTTGAACATTTGAAAATTCTCTCTACGACATGACACGCACCCCCGCACCCTTCACACACTCCTCACGCTCGTTCCCGAAGACTTTAATCATTGGCCCGCCGAAGTGCGCGCCATTGCGGGAACGAAAATCGTTCAAGTGTCAGGGTGGCTTAAGTCAAAGTTCACGATGCAATTTCTCAGTGATGAGCAGACATCCACCACGTCCTTGACAAAATATACATTGTACTAGTAACCTTAGCAGTCATTCGATGATGGAGAGCCAGCGCATCCGTTTGGAGTACCATATGGTCCAATGAGTCACAATTTAATGGTCGTTATATTATCAAATTGTGTTTATACTGTCATCGCCCGATCAATCGAAAGATGAAGAGTCCTCGGAACACGAGATCAGTATAACGTGCGGAAGCAAGGCGCGGTTTTATCTCTGCCCCGCCTTCGGGTGCTCTCGGAGTAGTCTCGCGCAGCCAGGTGTTTTATCCCCACATTCGCAACAGCGGCTGGGTGAACGAGACTACTCTCTGAGCGGATCGTACCGGTACACGTGGTCCGAAGGCCGCGAAGTGACTGAAGGCCTTGGATATTTCAAAATGGTTTCTTATCGGCTAATCACCAGTTGCAACATTGGACATGCAGGTCAGATCAAAAATGGTCTGCTGCAGTGACTTTTTTGTTCAACTTCCTCGAAAATTCCTTCAAGATAACAAGATAAGCACGTCTCGAAGCGATCAGAAGACAGCGTAACAGGCAGGGTAGAAATCGTTGTGACAAAAGAACAGTTGTTTTGACCTGATTTTATCAAACATTTTTCTTTATTGCACTTTAGATTGGGTGACGTTACCTGTCTCCCGACCCGATTCGTACATTCAACGGTTTCGCCGAAAAAATGTCACGAAATTGGAGTGGCAGGGGATTTAGACAGTTTCCAATTTCGGAATGTAAAACTCTAGGGGGCCTTCATTGGCAAACGAAAGGCTTACAATCGATTCGTTAGAAGTTCCCAAACTAAATCTCTGACTGATCTACAGTGTTCGGTATCCTGTCAAGAACCACCACATTCCTCACTGTCTGCAGTCATTCATTTTCAAGATGATTTGTTGAATTTGCAACTACAAGCCCCGGGCAGGCGACGAACCCAAGGGATTTTCCTGATAAACGGCTGTGTGGTCAGGCGGGAGTCGTTAGTTTGCCTATAGTACACACCGAATATACATGTACGTAGATTAAATTGGTCTTCACAAGTGATGACTAAGCTCGGTCTCTTTGAGAGTATCCTCTGTTTGAATAGCGTTGAATCCGGACACTTCGTCGGCTGCAGCAGCATACGGTACTCAATACGGCTTTTTTTTCCTGCGTTTTTTTATATCCACCCTCATATTGAACAAAATGAACAAAAAAGTGTGGAACGAAAGTCAGACGCCATGGGTGATGGCCCGACAGGTGAAAATTATCAATGATTGGGGAAGCAGGTGTCCTACCGGTCGGTGGTGGACAACAGTGCATCAGACGTGGGGTGTCTTTTTTTGTACACCGGAAGCAGCTGAGAAGTAACACAGACGTCGAGATGGTGTTCGGATGAGGGAACCTTACTTAAGCCTAAGGCCGATTCATACTTCTCCGTTTTGCGCTTTGCACTTGTCCGTTCCCTATGTTTGATACCAACAATAAGATTATTTTTTCTACCACACACTCACATAGGAAACGGGCAAGCGCAAAGTATGAATCTACCAGACCTACCGGTCGTACAAAGGAGATCCTTGACTGTCCCCCTGTCCTCGAGCTCGTGAGCGGCTCGAGGATAGGGGGCCAGTCCAGAACTCTGTTGTGCTGACGGACATAACATGTACTTTGTCCACGCGCCGCACAACGAATGGAGAGAGGTACAGTACGCCTTACAATGGGCGTTGTTATCATCAACTACAGCACTATTTGCATTGTGTTATGATATCTCGAAAACCATTTAATATTCAATTCTATTGTCCACCTGATTTCAAAGGAGGTGAGTCAGATCAGCATCAGTCTGTGTTCTATATCGAATAAAAGAACATAAACATGCGACACGCGCCAGAACAGAATCAACACATTCAACCATTTTATTTGTGAAAATTAATCGTTTTACTCGACGGGCAGGTTCGTCCAGAACTACCTACCGTCTTTGTTCTGGGAATAATGTTAATTGAGTTTCGAACAAAGTATACAAATGTACATGAAAAACATTTTCTCATTGCAAAATTTCCAATTGTTGAGAATCGAACTAAATTCTTCCTCACTCGATGGTTTAAGGTGTTTAAAAGTTGAGCTGAGGTAGAGTGTTTAGAAGTCCCACGCCCCGAGCCTGATTATCCTGAGAATCCCAGGGCTTCGCGTTCGCTCCTTTCGCAACTACGAAGGAGGGTACGACCGTAAATGACCTGAGATTCTCAGGATGGAACCTAAATTGACTCAAGAAGGAACCTTTCGCAGATTGGTCCGATAGTGCCGTGATATAGCCAGAGGAAGGAGTTCTTGATACCCCCACTCCCATTTTTGCGTAACGAAGCAGTTAGAAAAACATTGAATTCAAAGATGTGTTGACGCCCATTTGGGGGCCGGTGGCAACGTCATAGAAGGAATGTTTATGGTTTTCAAAAATTACTCCGCGATTTTGGCAAAACAATGAATGAAACGTGCTAAGCATCCCAATGGCTGTTGTCATCTGTTGTCGGCCTACATTCAGGCGTGATTTAGCAACCTTGGTACCTTAAAAACGATTGCGGGGATTGGCTAGTAAAAAAATTCAAACATCCATTGATTTGACGTTATTGTGAAGGTGTATAGAGTAGGTCAACCGCCTTCTCCATGGGAACATACCGCAGCCTCCTGTCGTGGAGGTCCATTGACCTTCAAGAATGAGAACAATATAGGGGGGATTTTGTAACCAACTGTCACTTTTGCAATAACACGTATACACAAAGGGTGGACTAGTTTTTTCTTTGTGTGGTTTTGCGGCTAAAATGGTGATTGTCAAGAAAAGACAAATATCAAATATGAAGACAGTCGCCTGAAACTTTCGGCCCTGATTAAAGCGCCTTCTTCAGGCACAACCTAAAAACAGGAGGTTGACCAAATTATATTTTAATACTGCTCTCAGAAAGCATAATTCTGGACAGTCCAATTGAGTCCAACTAATACAGGAAAACATAAATCACACCATATTTAAATTTACAGAAGTTCCTGAAACTCTGCTGCAGGCAATTTCTGTAAAAATATTACAAAAAGTTCTAACAGTGTTGCCTTCTCACAAACTCATCAATCGACGTCGAAAGAATTATTCTTACCTTCTGTCCAGCTCCCGCTGTAGCTCTAATATCTTCATTTCTAGCACAGGGATCTCCTGTGTCTGATTCTCTAGTCCCCTAACCTTCTCCAAACTCATCAAGATGACAGCTTTCGTTTTCTCAAATGTCTCCGTCATCCTTTCCATATGGAAAGTCAAGTCCTTATTTTTCTGGTTCGTGTCGTACAACCGACGTCTTGTCGCTTTCAGCTCTCGTTGCAATTCCAAAATATACGTTTCCGGATCGAGATCTCCCTCGGTTTCAATCGTGAGCCCAATGTGTCCATTTCTTCGTGTGTCCCCCTTTCGCCGCGGTGAAGTCGGCGTAATGGTTTGGTGTGCGTTATAACATAGACAGGCATTTTGAAAATTCGATACTGCAACCTGCAACGCCAAGCACCTTGAGTCACTACACTGTAAAGCTGCTCTAAGATCTTCGATAATCTCTCTCAAAGTGTCCATTTCAAAGTGCTTCGAATTCATCATTGAAATATCGAATCCTGAATTTTCCATATTTCGTTTATTCGCACAGAAGTAACATTGCTTTGAACGCAAACCTTCCAATTGCGGAACTTCAAAAGACACGCCCTGTGTCTTCGGCGTGCTCGTGGCTAAATTGAAAGTATCCATGTTTTCAAACTTACAAGAACAATTATGCTGCTCGGAAATTTTTCCAATGTTCCAAAGCCTTTGCAATGCATCCCTGTATTCCTTTTCGGCGTTTTTGCACTCAAACGGCACGTACTCCATGTTACCCGTTCGTGCGAAATGACTGCATAGCCGCGCATGAAACTCCCTGAATGAGATATCGTCTGCTACGCCTCCTATCACATCCGGGTAATACAGCCCAGTGTTGGCGCAGAACGTACGAAAGTCGTCTGCCCTGAGGAGACCCGATCGTCGAAAGTCCAGTTCTTCAAAAACCTGTTGTAGATATTGGTCCACAGCCGTTGCCAACACCTGGATCTCATTGTCTGCTTCTTTTCGTAAACCAAATCTATAGGCCAGCGCTGTCACCAATAGACCCGAACCCTTTGTTCCGGAATCATTCCCCATTTTATACTTCACCCGGTGTCCGCCGCCTGCCGTCAAGACACAATAGGGAGTATCAAACGTTGGAATTATATCTCACAGTCGCAGCAATTGTACTAATTGTCCAGTGATAATCAATGACTATAGTGAATTAAGATCCAAAGAACCTCGTAGAGAGGTTCCTAACGAACATTTAGAATTTCCACGTATGCCTGAGGCAAAAATATCATCCCCTGAACAGACGGACGCCGACAGTATCAACATATGCTTCTATTCACGAACAATCTGTTCCAAAATCCAAGTGCGTGACTTCTGCTAAAACCGCATCCACGAAACTCGTGTCGTCCCACTCGTGCACACTTTGAGACTGAGCAGAAACGTGGGGAAGTCGCCCTGGAAATCCATACTCAAGACTTCTTGTCATGTGAAATATGACACTCAAAACCACTCAGTCAAAACTGAATTATTTGCTTTCGTAACCATTGTAATTACGTTCAGATTGCATCACTTTTGTTCACACTCGTTCAAGATTTGTGAAAAATCGGAAGTCACGTGTCCACTCAACCTCTCAGTTGGGAAAACACTTAATTACTGTTTACTTTTCAGTCATGAGGACTTCGTTCGCGGAAAGGGACAGCAATTAAACCCTTATTAGATGTGCAATGTATAATTGCTGACTAATAGGCCTAACCATCACACACATTTCTTCCCACATACTGCAGTAATCACTGGTTCTTCGCTCCCTATTAGGCCTACGTCGACCTATAGGGATCACTGCAGTAATTACTGGTTCTTCGCTCCCTATACATGTAGGCCTACGTCGACCTATAGGGATCACTGCAGTAGTAATCACTGGTTCTTCGCTCCCTATAGACCTACGTCGACCTATGGGGATCACTGCAGTAATCACTGGTTCTTCGTTCCCTATAGGCCTACGTCGACCTATAGGGATCACTGCAGTAATCACTGGGTTCTTCGCTCCCTATAACCCTACGTCGGCCTATAGGGACCACTGCAGTAATCACTGGGTTCTTCGCTCCCTATAGGCCTACGTCGACCTACATGTATCACTGCAGTAATCACTGGGTTCTTCGTTCCCTATAGGCCTACGTCGGCCACAGCAGCACTAAGAACCACGGATTACCTCAGGATGACATTTTCATCGATGTGTAACTCCAAAACAAACAAACAAAAATCTTTTCGTTTAGCATGGTTGGGATTATTATTTTTCAATTTTTTTAATATCAGACAAGCCTGGCGGCGTAAATGGTTCACGTGAAAGAGTGAAATAAAGAATGTTTTCGCACAAACACACAAAACTGCCTTCGATACAAGAGCACAGTGTTCAACCTGATACTCTAAACGGTCCAATGAACAGAAGTTGTCATAACCTACGCAAAGTGCATTCAATTCAGGCCTACACACACCGACTGAAAAAAGTTAAGCAACCCTCCCTCTCCATCATGATGAAACAAAACAAGCCCAACCCAGTACTTGCACAAAAAGGGTGAGTGATAATCCACGGCTCGTCGTAATAAACAAATGAAAACGCTGATGAACACCCCATCTTGCACCATGGCTAAAGATAGAGACTGACCTCAAACCACTTCTAAATATAAATCCACTTCTAAATACAAATCCACGTGCATCTCAACCTCGGCGCCACATCGAGATCAAACTAATTACACAAACCATCATACAGGTATTTGCTCATCCGCCCGTGAGCCCGAGATTGAACACGTGCTCATCAGCCTCTGTCCCACTTTCGGACTCCGTCGGTAATATGGGACCTATGTAAACCCCGCATGGATTTTAACCAATCGGATTCATTTCTTAATTATGAAATCGGTAGAAAACCACAAAATGCCCGAAAAAACATATTAATCGCAAACTAATCGGTTTTATTATTAGCCCGGACACTACTAGGCATAAAAAGTAACATATACCAGCTGAATGTTTTGAANCGCTGTCACCAATAGACCCGAACCCTTTGTTCCGGAATCATTCCCCATTTTATACTTCACCCGGTGTCCGCCGCCTGCCGTCAAGACACAATAGGGAGTATCAAACGTTGGAATTATATCTCACAGTCGCAGCAATTGTACTAATTGTCCAGTGATAATCAATGACTATAGTGAATTAAGATCCAAAGAACGTCGTAGAGAGGTTCCTAACGAACATTTAGAATTTCCACGTATGCCTGAGGCAAAAATATCATCCCCTGAACAGACGGACGCCGACAGTATCAACATATGCTTCTATTCACGAACAATCTGTTCCAAAAGTCCAAGTGCGTGACTTCTGCTAAAACCGCATCCAAGGCGCCTTGAACCGCATTCACGAAACTCGTGTCGTCCCACTCGTGCACACTTTGAGACTGAGCAGAAACGTGGGGAAGTCGGCCTGGAAATCCATACTCAAGACTTCTTGTCATGTGAAATATGACACTCAAAACCACTCAGTCAAAACAGAATTATTTGCTTTCGTAACCATTGTAATTACGTTTGGATTGCATCACTTTTGTTCGTACTCTTTCAAGGAGTTGTGAAGAAGCGAACGTCACGTGTCCTCTCAACCTCTGAGTTGGGAAAACTCTGTTTACTTTTCACCACTTCGTCCGCGGAAGGGGACAGCAATTAAACCCTTATTAGATGGCCAATGTATGTTGCTGACTAATAACAATTACGCACATTTCCAGATCCTGCAGTAATCAATGGTTTTTCGCGCTCGCTCCCTACGTTGGCCACACCCCCAGCGCCAAAAACCACAATTCCTCAGGACGAAGTGTAACCGATGTGTAAAGCCTAGGTCACAAATGCACCGGGCCCCGTACGATTTTCCCCACCCAGCGGCTTGCTGCGGATTTTAGAGACTGAAACTCGGATCTAAGATGAATCATGCCGAAATCGCCTCAATAGATAGGCGGAAAGTAGGCTGGATCAAACTGGGGACCGTAGAAATTGGCCAAAATGTCTGTTTTTACTCGCCGTACGGGCCCCGGAGTGGATATGTGACTGGGGCTTAANTATTTCAGTTTTTCAATATTTACATTATTTTTCTAAAAAATGTGTTCGTGTTTCTATATACATGACATTATGGTCCCCCCCCCCCCCCACACACACACACCAATATTTGGTTAATTGGTAGGCTCGGCATTTGACTGCCTTTAGTGTTTAGTCCCAAAAAGCCCAAGTCCAATAAACCAATGAACTTTTTTTAGTTATTTAATTCAGGATACTCGTGCATTGAACAGACGACGCTGGACTGAATGTCCAGTTTCTTCGAACTGAAATGACAGAATATCCTTCGTTTGAACTAGGTGCCTCTCGATTTGGTCGGTAACTCGGTTATTTCTGCTGTGGATTTCAATGTTCCATCAGTGAAATACCGTGAAGACAGGTTGTAGAGGTATGCAAGTTGGGAGTCTATTCGACAGCGACGGTAACAACTTATGAATGTTCTTTTGTCGATCATTCGCAGGGATTTGTGGGATACAATGTTAAACGTAGCCTGGTTCTGTTAAACGCGGGGCTGATTGGTCAATTTAACCCGTCCCACAAATCCCCGCGAATGATCAACAAAAGAACATTCAATAGTTGTTATCGTCGCTGTAAAATAGAGTCCGATTTATACTTGTCTACAGCCTGTCTTCACGGCGTTTCACTGATGGATCTTTAAAGCCTATTACGGCAGAAATTACCAAGTTACATGATCAAATCAAGAGGCACCGAGTTTAATTTTAGTTTAGACATTCGTGTATTGAACAGATGACAGGCAATGTTGGAGTTGAAGTCCAGTTTCTGCAACTTTTTGACTTGGATGCGAGTTGATCCAGGTTCGAGTCGACCTGGTCGAGTTGACCTGCCACCACAGCAAAAGGTTCTTCTTGTCTTAGTTCGCTGCACATTACCATCCTGGGGCCTGCTTCATAAAATCACAGGGACTTGAGGCATGCATTGCAGGGGTGGTGGGCGTGTTACAGAGGTCCAATAACACACCCCCGAGTAATGCCCCGGTATACTAACGTATACCCAGTAGAAAAATAATTTCTACTGGGTATACGTTAGTATACCGGGGCATCACTCGGGGGTGTGTAATTGGACCTCTGTAACACGCCCACCACCCCTGCAATGCATGCCTCAAGTCCCTGTGCATAAAATGACTTTAAACAAATGGAAAATACATTGAAGTTAATCTTATCATTAGCTTAAAGGTACCTTTAGCTTAGTCATTTTATGAAACAGGCCCCTGACCTGTATCTTCATTGATGAGGGTATTCGTGAGAATAATTCGATAAGACGCAGAACTATAGGCATTTTTACCATGGACATTTTTGCTGTGGGCATTTTTATCGTGTACCGCGCCTGCCACCATTGAGGTCATGGGTTCAATTGTTGGTCATTCTATGGCTTTATGTGGTCAAAAACTGAAGGCACCATCCCTCTGACAAGAGAAAAGTTTACGAACGCACACAAGCACCCACCACCGACCACCACCACTGAGGTGCCAAGCATAGCATAAGCGCGAAGCTTAGCTTAGTTTAGCAAAGCTTATCGGTCAAACAGGCTAATGATGAACCAAGCACCAAAATGCACAACACAAACTTCTCAACAGCAATAAATAATTTACTTTAAAAGAAGCATAATGTACACATGTAATTTTTTACATTCAATATAGGGCAGAATTAAAGCACCAATAAGCTATCAAACAACAGAGTAGCCACAACATCATGAAGTATGTATACCACCATACATGTACAGACTTCAAACAGAAAACTAACAGAGACATAGTTTCCTGGGCCCATGTTTACAATTTCAAATTTCCCAAACTCCCACAGTGATTCTTGTGTTGATGTTCAAGTAAGGGCCTTGAAAAAAGTGTGCAAATAAAACTGTCTGAAATTAAGCAGCTTGTAATCGTCAAATCAACATAGCGGTCACATACACAATGTTCGGTGAAGTGTAGAGTTACACCATGACTTTGCAGAACTATGAATTTTACTAACATTTTCTCACACTGAGACATCAATTTGATGATGAAGTTACAGTTTCTGGTACTTTTTTCAAACCATTCCATGAACATTTTACAGTGGGACTTCAAAACCGGATGATGTAGGAATCTGGCACTGTAATATAACGAACCCATCGATGAGGGATAAACGTTGCATCCTTATCTACAACCTTCAGGAACCGGATATTGACTCCCGAGGGCACGTGTCCAGATATCTCAAAATCCAAGGCCATGGGACCTAACTCCAGACGGTTGGCTTTCGTCCTACCAGGAATGTTCAACTGAAAGAAAACAGAAACATGGATGCAATCAGGAAAAAAATACCACATTTGTGACCCTCCACAGCAAAACCAGTCGCTCTTAGCTTGACCAAATGTTCGTCAGTTTCAATATTGTCTGTCTGTTATGAAATCTGAAAGAATCTATTTCTTCCATTCTCTCCTGGTGTCATCTTAGTTCGTTGCGGCTCACCTTCTGAGAGACAAGCGACTGGTTTTGCTGTGGAGGGTCACATTTCAGGTTTTCAGTTTTGGCCATGTAATGGCTGAGCCAGGAATCAGATCAGACTGAAACCTGAGGTCTGAGGTCATGTGACCTAGGGCCACATTTGTACCTAGTTTGACGTCAATAGGCCCAGTGGTTAGGAAACGTGCCCTGCTAACGGACTACGATGGAAGACACTGACAACACACTATTCCACAGGAACTACATGTATCTTGATTTTTTTCTCTGAAATGCAAGTGACAACCCTGCAACAAAACTGCTACCTGTATGTACCATAATTTAGATACAGTTGTCCATTATCATGGATTCAAACCTGCTGATTTCACAACTTGTAAGAAAACGACTGAGAAACCATGTCACTTACTCTCCCTTTGAACGCATCTTCCTTACCTTAAACTTCACACTCGTCTCAGAGCCACCAAATATTTTCTTCACTGTCCACCTTATACGTTTCTCAGCCTGAATAAGTTCAGCTGTTTGACCAGGTCCGGTGAGTTGAGGGATCATACTGAAACAAAGAACGAAAGCAAATCTCCCAATAAACAATGGTATTTAATAGAATCAATCAAGCAAGCCGGAGTCCTGGAAAGGCCGACAAACATGCAAGGTTCATGTAAAGGCCATTAACACTTTCCTCAAACGCGACATCCGACATGTCTTCCTTGGCAGCCTCACATTTTGGTATTTTCTGGTCTTAATCTTCAAATTCACTTACTTCACGGTGGCCTTTGGTACAGGAATCAGCGCAGAAATATTGATAGCGTGAGCTTGAGCTGGAACCTCACAACGAAGTTTGATGATAAGTTCCATATCCCTAAAATGTAAATAACCAGAAACATTTTAAATCAAAAGGTTTTTGACAATCGAATGGAGGAAAGGTTTGAATGACTTTACAAATCAACTGGATACTTATCACTTACTTTGATAGATCAGTATCGTCGATGAAATGAAGGATTCTCATTGGCTGTGCTTGATAGGCTTCCTCCTGAAGGGTGTAGGTCATTGCGGAAAACTGGAAAGAAACAGATTTTTGTGACTGCAGGCTTTTCTGCACGAACACAAGTAAAGTACAAGATATTGAACTGTCCATACATGTAGGTCACAGCAGAAAACAGGCAAGAGACAGATTTAGGCTGCTTTTCCACGAGACGTTTGCGGACGTGGTTTCGGTAGCGGGAGCGGGTGCGGGTGAAACAACTAATGGGAAATACGTTGGTTCGATTTTTTCCACCCACGCCCGCCTCCTATTCCGCGCCCGCAAACGTCTCATGGAAAAGCAGCCTTACATGTAATCTTGGAGGAACAGGAGGATTATAATTCCTCCAAGATCAAACCAAAAACCCATTACATATGTCATGTATCCACATTAGATGCATCTACGATAAAAATTTGGAGATGATTCAACCAATATTCCAGGAGTAATTGCACTTTTTGTGTTTTAGATTTTGGCCACCTGGTGGCCAAGCCAAGAGTCGAATCAGACCGAAACTTGGTGTCATAGGTCACCTGACCTCGGGGTATATATTTACCAAGTTTCAGGTCAATAGCCCCAGCGGTTACAAAACATGCCCTCCTAGTGCTAACGGACTACGATGACAACGACGATGGATGACGGACACCACGTCACGATATTAAACTGCCTACGAAGTCCTGACCGAAATGAGAAGGACACAACATCAGACAATGATGATGATTACAGATCATGAACTCACCTCTCCCTCAGGTGGGTAGATTAGCAGCGTTTTGGTTTCTTCAAATTCATCCAGTTTCACACACTCATGGAATGCACAATGACTCAGGTAGGTCTGACCACCGTAAGAAATCTGATGCCCTTTACCTGTGACGAGGTCTTCATTTAAACCAAGTTTAATGGTTGGAGTACCTGTCACAAAACACTTCATGTTCACTTTGCCGCTGATCTCACTACGAACAATGTTGCCCTGAAATAACAATTAACAAACTTAACTCACTGCCGGAAGCAATTTCATTAAAATCTTATCAAGTAACTGGAGTGGACCCTTAAACTAATTGGATCCTTTATATGTTTCAGAAACCAGTCACATACGTGGCCATTAGAAAGCACTCACAGAGAGCTTTCCAATGAATGCCAACGAAACTGATTTTAGGTGCCTTTTGAGCTTTTTGTGGGCATGCCATATGTGATGCACCACCACAAAACCAATTGGAAGTCACACAGAAAATGAGCCTAAATGTACTGAGGTGACACCAGGAGATAAAGAAAGAAACAGAATCACTCAGATTTCACAATAGACAGACAATACTGAAATTGACAGATAATTCAGTCACAACCTGCCAACCTCAGACATGTCAGAGCGACTTCCGACTGGTTTTGTGGTGGAGGGTCACATATTTTCTATGGAATTGGCCTTGGCAGAAGAAGGGTTTATATCTGAAGATTTTGACATAACACTGCAGATCCGACTTGACAGTGGATGTCTCAAAATGTTCATTTTATTTTCAAACCTGAGAGCAGGAATTATGTTCATTTTATTTTCAAACCTGAGAGCAGGAATTTGTCCTGGACAACATCAATCCTGACAGCATAAATGTTTCATGTGGCACCTTATCCCTCCTGCACCGAACTGAAAATCACATAGCCACGTTAGTCCATTCCGTTTGAAATGCTAAACATGTATTTTTGCCCTGACTATATCAAGCCAAAACCATTGTGATGCACTCAGTACTCACCGAAGAATCAACCAAAATCGATATCCGTTCAATGACATCCACAAAGATTTCATTCTTTCTGAGCTCCTGGAAAAGACAATTTTTTCACTGGGAAATGCAAAGAAATGTACTGGGGAAATGAAAAAAGAAATTTGAAACTTGATTTTGACCTCTGAGAAGGCTGAAGTGAGAATTACTGGAAGGAACATAACCGTACCAAACAAAAACTACAGCAGCAAAATATCAGCATAAATTGGAGAATCCATGATAAACTGTGAACATGGTGAACAGGAAAAACCTTAGTTTGGCTAAATGGTGCATTTCCCCCCAGAAGCTCTGCATGTGATTTTTTTAAATTGTAGGAAAGAAAAGATACTGTCAAGAGTTGTGCTCATTCATTCAGTTATCATGAAGTAAAAGTAAAATTCAGTCAACCAAACCCTGTATGCAGAAATACATAAGATGGAGTGGATTTGATGCCAAGCAATGTTCAAACATTTGTCAAAGAGAGAAATACAAGGAGGTTAAGTTGACAGCATGTCGTACACAAATCAAACTTGACTAATATCATCAGGGCGGCTAGCCTGAAAAAATTTTCGTTTGCAGTTACCCTACCAATCCCAAACTCTGGACGAAATTTTTTTTTGTCGTGTATGAATAAATTGTTTTTCATTGAATTTAACTCTTTCGGGTCCACTTCTTCAGGTTTATTTCTTCTTTTCATGCAGATTCTTTGGGTTTATTTCTTTTCATGCAGATTTTTGCTTATTTCAGACAAATAAGATTATCTGCCTTCTTACCCTGTCAGCATGAAAGTGTGGGTAAGGTTACTGCAAACAAACAGTTGATTAAGTGCAGCCTCATCATACATGTATTCACTTTCACTACTACTGTCACTGAGTGTTCGGTCAGTCGTATGCTTGGGTCGGACTTAGCCACACTTTCATTAAAGTCAGACTTTTCTCAATGCTTCAAGCAAAGAGAATGTCTAACTTCAGCTACATGCATACTTTTGGCGAAAGTCCGACCCAAGCATACGACTCTTCGAGTCGTATGCTCGGGTCGAACTTTAGCTAGACTTTCATTAAAGTCTGACATTTCTCAATGTTTCAAGCGTAGAGAAAGTCTAACTTCAGCTATACTTTTAGGCTGAACTCCGACCCCAACATACGGCCCTTTGTATGCAACCACGTTAGTAACAGCACAATAGGATTTGCAAAGCAAGGTCAGCATAGGTAGCTAAAGACTAACAGTAACACACAAACAACACAAACCATACCTGTTCATGCCTCGGCCTTACAACAGGCTTATCAGCAGCGTTTGGGGGAACAACACACTTGTTGAGCTCCATACCAAACTGCCGAAAGAAAAAGAGCAATGCAAGCGGCATTGGGTGATTATAACTTGATTCATACTTAGACACCAAGCATCTGCGTCTGACGAGCGATCACAGGGGCTGTTCATTTTTGTCAAATGAGGATTGTGAGTTGTGATCTTTGAGAAAATGGAGAAAGCTATGAAGCTGCAAATTGCAGCGATTATTCTGTACAGCACAACAAATAATCCCTGCAATGAGGGGGTCGCCACTTCTCCACGGAAAGATGTCGCTGCGACCATATCAGGCCTTTTCATTGTCTTCAGGACGTCATTTCCGTGGCAATGTGCGGTGCGAGCATGAAGCCACAACGTCACGGTAGTGTGACGTTGACGTTCTGTACAACGTCACAGTGGAAAAGTGGATACGGCCGCAGCGCCATCAAATGGTAGAAAAAATTAGGCTACCTCCTCATTTGCAAGTGCATAGCTTTTTCCGTTTTCCCATGGATCACAATTCAGATTCATCAAGCGGCGAAAATGAACAGCCCCTTTAAATGCCGGCATCGTCGTATTGATTCATACCACAGCAACTGGCCAGTGTTTCGATGTGGCAGGATAAATGTGAAACTATTCATTGCCCCGCAACTGGATGCCAACAAAATCGTCCGTCTACTTTTGGCATTGAATGCGGCATCCTGCAAATCTGATTGCGCGTCGGGCACAGACGACAGCGTCTTAAGTATGAATCAGGCTTATGAGTCGGGATGGACAGCAGGAGGAGTCGAAGAAGACATTATGAAAAAGAGCAGACAGCACAAGACATTAATGGCATCATGGGTAGTCATAAGGCCCTGAAGTATACGCTATACGAAAACGCCGGTTAACAAAGGATTCGTGACCGTGAAGCCATTGTTAACCGCCGTTTTTGTATACCGTATACTTCTATGTAATCGGGGCCTAAACGAAAATCACTGATGTCGAGGGGTAGATGTATCCAAGCTTGTTTCTTCCAAGTTCTGTGCATACCAGTAGCAAAAGTTCACAAGCTGATGAGTTTTTGACAGAACCTTCTCACTTCTTGGCTTTATAGAAAGATTAACCAGGTCTGCAGATGTGCTTTACCATTTTGAAGCAGAACTTAAGAATTGGCAAACACAACTGATTTGTAACCATGCAAAGCAGTGACAGGGGTAACCTTGCATCCAGCAGCATAGACACTATTTTCAGTTGGTGGGCATCCTCGGCCCAAACAACATTCTGGCGATCCACCACAAAAGGGTTAACAAAAACTGAATCAATGGAATCATTTTCAATGTTTCCCAAGAAAAAGAAATTTGTGGTAGTACGCAGATTATAAGGCCAGAGAGTCAATGGATGTGTTAAGTATGAACCCAACTCTTCTTTGATGCCTCCCTATTTCACACTTACCAACCCACTTGTCATGTTATCCGGGGTCCTTGCTGGGCGAATAATGACTGGATCACTCTGGATGTATGATTTGAGTTTCTCAGTGGATGAGAGTTGGACATAGCCATTGTCCTGATGGCAAAAAAAATGTTAAGAGTCACACATGTCAGATGATGGGTCAAGCATGGATTAATTTTCATTGCATCCAGCTGAATAACCAGTTTTTTGACATTTTAACAATTTTTATCACCCCGTCACAGCAAAACCCATCTTTAAGTCATTCAAGATATGAACCAGGATGAACCAAAATAATTCCAGGAGAAAACGAAATGTAATCACTCAGATTTTACAAAAGACAGACAATAAGCCCAGGTCTACTGAAAGTGACATAATATTGGTCTCAACCTGCCAACTTCAGAGTGACTTAGCACTGGTTTTGTGGTGACGGGTCACATTTGGCAAGGAAATCCATTGATGTGCTAAGTATTTATAAGAAAATTACGGTAACATTTTCATAACTACATAACTTTTTCCAGGTTTGGAACTTGGTTTCTCCACATTTACTTACCATAAATTCATCAAGAAGCTCATACAAGAGAATAATATTAGTCCTCAGTGACTCCTCGGACACTACGCCACAGAAGTCTTTAAACAGGTGGTAGAGTCTGAAATGAAATTCAAAATCATGGTTCATGTTAAGAATATCTATTTAAACACGTTGCTTTACCATACAGAATTTTGTGCAAATACATGTAAGCAGAGAAAGTTTCCCTGGAATAAAAAATTATTTTTGTAATTTCTGATTACTACTTTGTGCACTGGCACAACTCAACAACACTTTTTTCCCAAGATACTGGAGATCTGTCCAGTCTAATCTCAATGTCAAAACCAAATGGCAGCAGGAAATCGACTCTCAGTTTGATACAAATGGTACGGTACTGTAATCCAGCAAAAATGTGCAAAGTACATGTACCTTGTCAATATTTCTATTACGAGAATAGATGACACTTCAGCCTTTGTTGTTGCCACGAAATATATAGAATTCCTCTTGATGTGGTAGTAGAACACATGATCATTACTCTGAAACGAAAGCAATTGTCACTCAAAACTGTTGTCTGATGTGGGTTTTGCCCGTCCTCTTGCATTTACTTAACTAGGACTGGAAGTCTCTTTACTTTAACATGGGATGGTATTTCTAATACAGATCTTCATTAAATATTTCCTGGGGCAGTCAGTCATAATTCACTACATGGACATATCTGCATTTCATACTGGTGTTATATTATCTATCCGTGATTTGTATACAGATATCAAAGAAAATTGACCCTCACGCACCACTATTGGCAGCAACTGAGTAGATGACTTGCTTTCACTGATCCTTTTTGAAAACACATCAGTTGAATTCTGCTCAATGCCTCCTCTATCTTTCAGGTTAAGGAACACAACATAACATTATAATCGGGTCTCATAGTGTACCAGTATGTATGTGAGAAATTTTAATTAGTTTCACCACCAGTTCCCAGTTGAGTTAGGCATAGGTAGACTGCAGTGTAGGGTATGGTGTAGGCTAAGTCACACTCACAGTGTGGTGGACGCACAAGCCAGCAAGGCAGGCAACAGCAGTGATGAACTTTATCCCGCGGGGGCCCATGCAGCCCCACTTCATCATAAAGTGGGGTGGCGGGGGGGGGGGTGCTGGTGGCTAACGACTTTGTTTGTAAAACAGCATCAGCAAGACGGGCAGGCTGTGATGGCAATGAATAATCAAATTCAATGGATGCCAAAATGCAACATTTCAATTCAACAACCATCCCATGATGATGACATCTTTTAGGCCTATGTCTTCATCATGGCGACCAAATCCAAAATAACACAATCCCATGCCATGATAGAATGAACGAACATGTCCATCCATGACATCCATGACATGATGATGATGATGTCAGTCAGTCATGTTAGGCCTCGCCTAGGTCATGAAACTGCTGAACAGAAGTCAGAACTGAAAGGTTTGGGCCGGTTCCGGTACGCCGCCGCGGCCTTTTTTGTATTGAAGTCAGTGAGTTGGATACAATTTCTGTAAAAGATTGCTTCTCCGCGGGACGAAAGCGCAAATAATTCGCATATCATCTTGACACAGCACGACCGGCCAAATCATGAAAGTTCCATGTCTTCCCCAAACCGGAAATATGGAATATACGGGCATTTGGGGATTGTGGGATAGTATTAGAGGTTTCCGAAGAAACCCGATTCTTACCGAAAGTTTCCGAAGTTCATCTACAGTACTTCATGTACATTGGCATGTAGGTCATGTACACCTACAGTGCATCAACACTGTGGACATGACATGCATGATGGAGAACAGGAGAAGGAAGTGCTGTTTTGTTTTCCCGGCTTTCACTGAATAATTATTCGATGGCACGCGGAGAGTTTATGATCGCTTCGTTTTAATGAGATGCCTTTTTATCTAGACTGTTTTGGCCTACTCGATCGGGTCATATTTTGATAAACAGTGTGATAATTTTAATTTTGTCGGTAAGAACAACAAGATCAACATGATCAAGATGACATGGAATGGATGGATGGATGGATCATCACACATGATCAGCATCAGGATGACCATTCTGCAGCAGTCATTCATCCATGTCATCATCATCATCATGCTAGGCCTAATTCATGCCAATTCCATTTCCACACCTCCGAGTCAGACGTGAAATGTAAGATTAAGAATCATCAATCAATGATTTGTTTGTTATTGTTGGGAATCAGTCACAGTGCGGCGAGTGCCGCCCCAAAACTTGAAAATCAAAAACACGAAAAAAGGTCACCGATTCGATTCCGATTCACGAAATAAGCTGCTGAGGATGATGAGGTCACATTGTCACATCCGACCAGGGATTCTGTATTTTAGCCGTTTGTTGACAGACACTGTAGGCCTAATCTTCATATTTTGAAAACGATGCAAAAGTATCACGACCATGTAGAATGTAGATGTACGTGAGGTCGTAGTCCTGATCTGGAGTAAAAGTAGTTACATGTAGTACACCTCGCGCATGCGTATTACGGACAAAATGTTATCGGTGAAAAAGCTACATGTATGTACATCGGCACACAACACATGGCTGGATTAACACCACATAGCAGCAGGGCCCGTGAAAAAACTTTCCCTTTGTCTGACATCTGGGACTTTGATACGTCATTGACGTAGCTGGCGGCGACGCAAGCATGACGTGACATCATCAGTGCGGAGTGCTATCCTGTCACTGCTAAAATTAATCTTAGAAAAGACTGGTAATAAAGGTAGGGGCCTATGCTGGTGACTGTCCTTTTCCTGTGAATGGCATGAGGGACTGAGGAGATATGAAATTGAAAACCTGTAAGTCGTCTACAAATTTTTATTGGTAGGCATAACATTTCTTTTTTTTCAGACTCTTGTGCAGAACACGTACATTCCTTAGAGTGAAATTACACACCTGGAATGGATCATGCAAGTCACGGTGGTGGATGTCCAGGTGCAGGAGAAATAGGTGCTGGAGTGACTGTCAAAGAAGGATGGCTTCTAAAAAGAGGTAATTTTGATAGTACCTTTTTATGTAAACAGTTCAAAATGTTTTTAGGATCTATGGAGAATGCGAATAAGCTCCCCAAATTCAAGACAGCAGCAGAGCGAAATGGCAGCTCTTCTGCAATGCCCGAGTCAGAAAAGGTACATTGTTAGGAAAACATACATTACAAATGTACTTAAATTGCTACATGTATGTTATGGATCTATTACATGTATTTATGAGCTTTCAGAGCAGTGAATATTCCAGTAATCAGCAGCTTCTTTGATTTTTCAGGAGAGCACATAAAAAATTGGCGGCAACGATATTTCATTCTGAGGGATGATGGGACATTCTATGGATTTAAATCGCGACCTGAAGGAGGGTCACTGAGCGATCCTCTGAATGATTTTACCGTGCGAGGTAGGTTGATTGAAAAGTTGAATATTGTTTGTCATGTCAATATCCTGTTCATTTTTATCATATCTTTATTGTGACATGCCTGCGTTCAAGTACATCTTTTTTTGGAAATTTGTATCTTTAGGCACGTTAATAGGGGAGGGTCAGCAGTCATCTAAATTGCTGTTAGATGTATGTCAAGCTTTGGTCTTTGTTCTTGTTCCTGTAAGAGCCTTTGTCAATGAGTGATAAGGTGCACTAGAATTAAATGGAAGGTAACATCGTCAATTACAATACAAGCTGGATATGGCAGGCCCAAGGCTGTCCTGTTTGATGCCACAACTGTTTTTGTTGTTGAGATCAATGATAATTGTATGCACACTTAAAGCGGGGTTCATTGGCACACAGATTTTTTCTGATTCAGGTCCGTAAAAAATCGATCAAATTGACCTTTGCGTTGTCTTATCCAGAAAACTAGGGGCAAACGGACTGAAAACGGACCAGATCTGTGCGCCAGTAAATCACGCTTTATGCAGTCCATGGGGTGTGAATGCCTTAGATTCAATGGTTAACATCCTACGTTTGATACAATGGTACCGGTAATTTAAAACATCATCATGTGGTTGCTGATCCAATTCCAATTGATGGTATTTCAAAAACATCATGTGATCCAAGTAAAAAACACTATCCAGTGATCCAAAACATTGTCATGTGATGCAATGGAACATTATAATTATGTAATCCAATGGTGCTTTAGAACATATACCGGTAATGATATTTTAGATACAACATCATTTTATGAGATTTAGTGGTATTTTTGAACATTGAGTTTGAATGTGATCCAGGTACATATTTAGAACAATCATTAGATCACTTTCTTACGGTATGAATTCTTCTTGTTGCTGGTTGTAAAAATCACTATCCTGCTCACTCATCCATAACTTTTCTTTGTTTCTTCATCAATTCAATGTGACCGTTCATTACTTCATCCAGTCATTTGTTTGTTTCTTCTTTCCATCGTGTTCATTCCTTTGTTTGTTCATTCCTACATGTACATGTAGTTCATTCAATCATCCAAATTTCCAATCACGTACGATAGGCCTACTCTGTACTCAAGTCTTCATGGCCTACATGTTGAAATTCAGTATCATGAAAGAACTGGGAAGTACATGTAGCTGTATGCTTAATAAGTGGACACCCTGTATAAACTAGTATGTTGTTCAGTTGTATTAAAATCTTGAGATTTTATGTCACTATCAGTTTATGGATGCATCCCTGTATAATCTGTAACTGAACAACAATACTGTCACTCATACATGTACTCACCATCCATATGTTCTCCATGCTACATCACATCTTTTTTGTTTTGAGCAATCCTTATGCTTCACTACCTTACTAACAGCAAAAAATCTATTTTGCCAACACTGACTAGGCACCAAGGTTTGTTAGGTAAACATCACCATCTCAGGTTCTTGTCGTCTCAAAATCTGATCGATGATGCAGTCACGTAAACAAAGGGGATTGGAGAATGGAAATCAATTTCTATTCTACTATTGTGTGACCTTGTTGATAATGGAACCCTCCTGTTGCAGCGTATAGGGAGTTTGTAACGGAAGATTTCACGCCACGCTTCGTGAAATGTCATCATGCTTGATGTGTCAGAATGGCACAAATAAAAAACATTGGCGCCTCTTGCCCAGCTGGAGTTCGATCCCCGGTCAGACATGTCATATCCGCCTCTTCATGTGATAGGGAAGGCAGTGTTCTAGCCAGAAATTTTTCCAAACAGAGTGGGATGACTGCATTTTCCTATGATTTTAAAAATGTATCATGACTTCATTGTTTACATTGAATGTTTGTAAACATTGATGTTTACATTTATGTTATTTTGGACTTTTGGGACATGCCAACCCACCAAATTGAATACTTTCGGTTTCAAAAGAATTTCTAGAGGGGCATGCCACAAACAAATTACTCATAAGACGCAGAAAGACTGTAGACACAAACAAACAAAATGTAAATAAACAATGATTTTCGTGGCCCTAGATTTTCAAACACATTGGGAGTGAAATTCAAACACGATGGTGAAATACTAATAGAAAATGCATTGCAAGTTACATTTTCAAACAGGGTGGTACCGCCCTGTTTAAAAGGCCTGGCGAGAACACTGGAAGGTGACTGTCCAGTTTCCTTTTTGGGGGGGGGGGATAATTAAATAATACATGTATTAGTAAGAAGGAACAAGTGTTATTTCAAATTGAAACCTATCCCGGTAAATTTCAGACTGCTGTGAAAGGAAGTTTATGTCATTAAAATCGTTAGCCAGTATCATTCATGCTCTGTCATGTCTGTGTTGATAATGTGATAATGTGAGGTGATAAGGTGATAATGTGAGGTCATGTTGTTTTGCCTGGTGCACCTGTCGACTTAGGGATTTTTGTAGAAAATGATTCATCATCATGCGTTATGCGCTACATGTAGGTGCAAAATGATGTAATAGACATTCTTTATGGGTGTGCATTGCATCCTTCATTGCCAAGTTACCAATAGTTCACTTTGTAAAGAAAGAGTTGTTTTAAAAAATACATGTGGAGTGAGTCCTTTTCACCCTCTGACCTTATCACCTTCATCTAAGCACTTACCGGTATAGTATTTTAGAGGGATTTGTAGTCTGTAGATTTTCAAATTTCATTTTATAATAATTTAAGTAAAATGCTTCATATCATGATGAATAATACTAGGAAATACAGGTGAGGTGATGTACTGTCTGTACAGAGTCTTGTTTCAGTTTTTGGTACCAGTAAATTGATTACCGAGTATCTGAGAATGACTTTCTTGTTATCTTGATAAACCCTTTCGTTGCTGGCATGTATGGTCACCAGCTTGCGGAGGCCATTTTAGTTTTTTCGTGACCTTTACTCTGAGATTTACTGTATGAAGAAGTGAAGAGAAACTGAACAAACAACTATGACCCGATGACCGGGTTCCACGGAAATTTTGTGGGGGTTTGGATGACCCGGTGACCGGGTCCCACGTAACGAAAGGGTAAAAAAGAGGCAAGGTTAATTCCGAGACATTTCCTGTAAAATGCCATGTCAATGGCATGGAATGATGATTTTGAATTAAAGTTTTTGGTTTCCAAATTCGGAAGCCCTGACGTCTTCCGAATTTAGACTCAGGATCTGAGATCAGAAGCTCTGCAAGTCTGAAATAGGAAATGTTTCTAAAAAGAACTTTTATCGGACTGAAATCTGACTTGGCCTATTTTCTTGTATCTTTGGATTGGAGTCGAAGTGATTTTTCTACCATGTCACTGTCGGGAGAAATACCGGTATTTTGATACCACAGTGGTATTGTGGATAATTATAAAGGCCGCCGTACACGATACATTTTTTCCTCCGAAATATTTCATACGATTTCTCATCCAAATTTATTGGAAGGAAACATTCGCATCCCGGCGTAGATGATCGCATTTATTTCCCAGGAAATATTATGTTGCAACGTAAATGTTGTGTGATGAAAAATATGACTCTATCACAGAGTCGTATTTTTTTGTAGGATCGACCTATTACATGCGGACAAGGGGGCACAAAGCATCAGTTGTACAATAATCTGCTACCATGGCGTACACGATAGCAATTATTTCCAATAGCATTTTATTGTACAAGAAAAATAGGACAGAACCTATTTGTGGATTTTTTCCTACACGACAAAAATGGGACGATGTTTCCCGTCATACATGTACACAGTAAAATAGATTCCTACAAAATATTTAGAAGGAAAACAATGTACCAAGGTTACATGTAGTTCATGAGTTAACCATCCATGCGGCTTTTATCGGATACTTTTGTTATCTTCACACCACCCAGCCCCCCTTCATCCTCCCCACACCAAGAGTAAGAATATGATCTTTTTTATCATTTAAAGAGTGCCAGCTTATGCGACTTGAGAAACCAAGGCCAAACACGTTCGTGGTACGAGGACTAATGTGGACGACGGTCGTGGAAAGAATGTTTCATGTAGAAACACCTGAAGAGAGGTTAGAATAGGTTGACTGTAGTTTCCAGAAAGTTGGAAAGTTGGAAACCCGGAAACATGAAAAGTTCGGAATTTTGATTTCTTGATAAATTTCATTGTGATTATGTAACAGGATCTGAATGGGTCACCTTCTAACCAGGTTTCCAGGTTTCCAACTTTCCATGTTTCCAACTTTCCGGAAACAACAGTCAACCGTTAGAATATGACTTCAAGAACCTACTGAGACGTTTTCGTGCTGCGATTTCCCACCGGCATGTCGATGTTGTTTTCACAGGCAATACTCAATAACAAAGTCGTTTGATTACTGAACCAGTCGAACCTAATGTTGATTGCCTGAGAAATCACAGCCTTTTCCTGCTCTCTGCCTTGCAAAGCGCTTCAGTGGGTTCAGGCCTTCATAGCTCAGTCTACAGGAGTAGGTCTTCTTTCTGGGGTTGTGACTTTGAGAATAGAGAAGTTTCGGTTTCCCGTCCGAGAAAATCTCCATCGCGATATATGTATACTGCACATGTTTTTTTGCATATGGCCAGTATTGCCACTTCTTCATAGTATGAGATGAAGTTCATCGTCCTTGTCAAGTGTTTATATGTCATCAAAACAGTTTGTCCTTCCTACATCCTGCCTGTTGACATTTCCAATTTCCTCAAGCTCTCAGCTTTAGTGAATTTGTACTCCTGTTATTTCTCGTTTCCTTGGTTACTCACAATAATGACGGTTACTTGGTTATGGAATAAGGAGAGAGATATTGACAGCTGCCTCCTGTGTGACCTTTATTTTCACACAAGGTCATTTCATTGCCGGCTCTTAATTATTAATAATAACGTTTCAGAGAAGAATGGATCCTTGCAATAGAGGGCGTCGCCAAGAAGTTGGCAGTGTTGGACCAACAGTCTGGTGTGCACAGAGATACGAGAAGGTCAAAGTCAAAGTTGACAAAAAAAGTGGTGAGTTTAACATTAAATACTGACCCAGTGAGAGTGGGGTGTCAGAGGGGTGCAGTGAAAACATCAACACCAGTCACCTCTGAGGATCCGAGTTCAATCTCCAGGTTTTCTCTCGGTGCTCCCATTTCCAACTAGCGGTCAGAGGGTCCCAGGTTCGAATCCCACTCTGGGTGAGACTTTGGGCAAGTCTCTTTGCCTTACTGGCCTCTCTCCACCCAGTTGTGTATACAGTAAATGGGTACTGGTCGGAAGTGCTTTGATTGTAGGACTGAATGAATAGCTCATGGTTCTACTGAAAGTGAAAGGTTTCAGGATACACCAGGGTTAAAAGTGTAAAGTCGGATGACACCTCTTCCGTTGTTGATATGACTCATGAGACTATAAACTCAAACTTTCTCTAACTTTATTTCAGTCTTTAGATGACTTTGACCTATTGAAAGTGCTCGGGAAAGGGACATTCGGCAAAGTCATGCTTAGCAGGGAGAAGTCAACAGGTCATTTCTATGCCATCAAAATACTCAAAAAGAATGTCATCATACAAAAGGTGTGTGTTATGTACATTGGGGTGATTAGTAGTGATAATTATGATTGCCAAATGTCATGAGGTACGTCAACGCAAAGCATTTGTTTTGGCATAAATATTGCCGTTTTTGTTGCCATGGTGATAGATGTCTGTGAGTGATTGATGATGAAATAGAGCTTCCTGTTTAAAACATAAGTAACAGACTGTTATGACATTTTCTAAATTACGCAATAGCTGAACCAACAGAGAAAATTGTATTGGCATCTGATATGGGTACAACTTGCCGTGTGTTGGCAAATTGCCAACACAACAACTCCCATGGCAAATGTCTTCCTCATCAATCATGTCAAATTTTCACACCTTATTTGTCATATGATTCTCAAAGATGCATTCCTAGACCTATTATAGCCATTCAGGGGATGGGACTGGGCTCAGCTCAGCAAGCGGCAGGTCTCGGGTTCGAATCTCAGGCCACACGGGATTAATCACCCCTGGGTCTTCAGTCTGTCACATGGGACAGTAAAAAGCCATGGTGCCTTGTACCTTATGCCTTTGCAAGGGCAGGTAAAAGACTCCATCCAAGTGAGGAACATGAAGCTGAAGAGCTTGAGATGGCCTACTCCATTCTCATCAGGGACAAAAATGCTTTGGCTTCTGCCCTGATGGAAAAATCAAATACAATACAATTACTAGGCTCAGTGCTGTCAGTTGCAATTTCTTTCGTATCCCACGGTATGATCAGACTAAAGCTATACGGCATGGTGCCTACATTCGGATAGGTCCGTTCCTTCTGGAATTCAAACGACTCTGCTGGTAAATATTTGATGCTGCAGTAGTAATTTGTATATTTGAATGTACGTATTTTTTTCAGGACGAGGTCAACCACACGTTAACAGAAAGTAGGGTATTACAGACAACGAGGCATCCCTTTTTAACAGTACGTTCAAAACTGATAATTCATGACCACTTACTTTCTACTTTTTAAACCAATGAAGAAAATTATCCCCGTCACTTGTTCAGTTGGATTCTTGAAGTGTTCTCCTAAAACCTGGGATTTATGTAATGTAGTCTCATCAGAGGAACCCACCACAATTTGTGGTTCCAGCTACATTTGTAGTAGCGTTCAGGAGGTACATGTATGGCCAAAAGGTTTTCACAAAGGGTCGTATTCATAAAGCGGTTCTATCTTTAGAACCGTCTTAGGCCGGTTCCAGGTATCGTCAACCACTGTACTTGGAACCGGCCTAAGACAGTTCTAACCATAGAACCGCTTTATGAATACGACCCAAAGTGCCTCCTACAGGCCAGAGTGTACAACCAGCAGTGCTAAGTTTCAATCCAATGATAGTTTTTAATACCACGGCGTACTTGTACACCAAGTTTCTAAATCAAGCGGTTTAGAAAGATGCCACCCTTGTAACGACGATGGATGACGCGCCAGAAGAAAAGCGCACCTCAGAGAGGAGAGTAAAAAATTCAAGTTCTGGTGACCATCAGTCATGTGGTCAGGTACTCTCTTTGTAGCATTGACTGAAGCAACCATGTCGGCCTGAGCAGACCACTTTTAATGGACTCGGTGGTTATGCTAATGTTTGTTGCTGCGTTCCGAACTTAAAGGAGCATGGTATTGGATCTCAAATGCATTATTTGACTGCCGACGTAGAGGGAGCCACCTAGCGGTAGTAAGACGAACTACAAAAATGCATTACAGGGGCGGATCCAGGATTTTGGAATACGGGGGGCCGTCACCATCAGCCACAGGCTGACGGAGTAGAGTCGCAAGGCGCGGAGCCACAACGGGGGGTCTGGGGAGCCTCCCCCAGAAAATTTTGAATTCCAGATGCACTTAGATACGATTTCCAAGCATCTGGGGGCATGATTTCCTCATCTATTTGCTCATTTTTTCGGAGTTAGTGACCCATTTTTTTGTTGGTGTTCCAAAAATAGGGGGGCCGTGGCCCCCCTCTGGATCCGCGCCTGCATTACAAAATGTATGTACCGGTAGTAAATCGGGTCAATTCGCCGACAACGGAGTTTAGTCCCTGGGTTGGAGAGTGGCGCAGTGGCATCGGCTGTCAAGAAAAAGTGGCAATACCGTGGTCCTTTAACCACCATCTGTTGAATCGTGGTTCCACTTCAGGTTCTGCATTTAACAATGGCGTTTTCTCTTTCAGCAACTTAAGTATTCATTCCAAACAGACGATAGACTATGCTTTGTCATGGAATACGTGAATGGTGGAGAACTCTTTTTCCATTTGTTTCGAGAGAAACGATTCTCAGAGGCTAGGACGAAGTTTTATGGTGCTGAGATCATATCAGCACTTGGCTACCTTCATCATCACGATATTGTGTACAGGGACATCAAGGTGAGTTCTTATATAGCGCTTCATAGCGTATTACGCTCTCTAAGCGCTTCACACATTATTACCCCAGCCTATGATTCAGAAACCTTTCTGTAGAAACCAAAGAGCTGCCACAATATAGCGCACACGATGGACATTTCAGGCCAGTTGAGAGTTACAGAGTGGCACGGCCGGGGATCGAACCCGCTGCCTTCCGATCACGAGTCCACAGCCCTAACCATTATGCCACCACGCTCCCCTAATCATCTTGGGCTTGAATAATCATCTCTGTCAGCTGAGCAACAGTTGCTTGGGACTCTAACGCCTAATGTACATTGGCCTTGTGACTGAAAGTAACTGCCAGCAACGCTGTTTCCGGTGACAGTTGGCAAATACCAGGAACCTGCAGCTTCTGATCAGATGCTTAAACAGGCCAATGCACGCACACCGGCTAATTATGGTTCAAATTATTTACCCCAGGACACTGAGGTTTCTTATAAAGTCTGGCAACATCTAACTTTGACCCAATGGAATGCGGAAGTTAGGAAATTTATAGTTGGATTTTCCACGGACCTTTTATCACACGCGGCTATTGAATAGCCAGTGGACAGCGCGAACTATAGGGGAACGACCACAAATGATCGACAAGCGTGATTAAAAAGCGCAAAGCTCTGCCACATTACATGACTTCCGCATTCCATTGGGTCGAAGTTAGATGTTGCCAGACTTTAACAACTGTGGCATTTATATCATTTGTTATTTTTTTCAACTCTCTCACCTTGTTGTCCACTAGCCAATGGTTAGCAAAAGTGACTGACCAACTCGCAGCGAAGTCTAGAACTCTTCAGCAAACCAAGCTTCATCTATGTACACCCAAATGCCCATGTATTTTATACGTTCCTGATAAATACAAGGGAATGCTAGCCTGACCTGAAGTTGACCTGCGTTACAGCGGCTCAGAACAAACACCTGACTTGAGCATCTGAACATTTCACCTCTTATTTGTTTGTTTACCTGGTTGTGTTTCAAAGTTATGTCATTGGGCTGAAAGTTGGTTGCATAACATTCCATAACCTCACAATATCAGGCGAGGTATATTTGTTATCCATTGCGCAAGACCTTAGCAGTTATTGATGAACCTTCTGCACCAGTGAACTTCCCGCACCATGGCTTGGTATTGGAAATTGGTGATATCTGGCATTTTTCTAGCAAGTGGTTAAAATGACCCAAATGTGTCTTACCCGCTCCACCAAAAGTAGGCACTTGTCGCAACCGAGGAAAGGGTTAACAGCCTTACAGCACAATAACTGAAGTGTACGTTGGCGCGGGCTTACAATAGTACGGTAGTGGACAGCAGTGATGATAATAGTGAGTAAATTGATGATCAACGATGATCACTTGCGACAAGTGCCTGCTTTTGCTGGAGCGGCTCACAAATGTTCAATCAGTTGCATTATCTGTAATGCAAACAAAACGAGAAAAAGCTGTCAAAACAATATTCCACTGAAAAAAATTAGAAAAAGAGCCAAACAATTTTGCCAAAAAAATGGGATATTGAAGACACAAAAAATCCCTCATCTGCCTTTTTTCCCTGGATTTTTGTGATGAATGCAGGTACTGTTTTATGCAAAGTTTTCCTGGGATTCTGCACATTAAAGATAACATGTTCTTCTGTGTGTCATATTTTACAGCTGGAGAACCTTTTATTAGATAAAGACGGACATATTAAAATAGCCGACTTTGGTTTATGTAAAGAAGAGATGTCATATGGTGTGAGCACAAAGACGTTTTGTGGAACACCAGAATATCTTGCTCCAGAGGTAAGTAACTTTTTCGGGGACTTGGTGTTGTTATTGCTCATACTCATTCATACAGACCAGTAAGAGCAGAATTTGCTTTGGCTCCCAAGGAAGAAGTTTTTTAGGGGAGATACATGTATGACATGTAGGCCTACATATAGATGAATAGCGAACCGCCCGAATGATGTCAGACTTGTCAATTTCATTATGTTTGTCCGACCCTGCTTTTGTCCTGTCTCACCTTCGACAGTGTGATCAATCAGTAAGTGTACTTGTTATCTAATGTTTGTCCGAACTTTGCTGGTAAAAATAGAAACTGGGCGGTACTAGTATGCTATTGATCCTTATTGCCACTTCCTGGCTTCCCATTTACTGCGACATTGAAGATGGGTGAAAATTTTGGTCAATTCACGGTAATTCTTTTGTTTATTCACCTCATGTTATTTTTTCACATCAGGTTTTGAAAGAGAATGACTACGACCGCGCGGTGGACTGGTGGGGCACTGGTGTGGTCATGTACGAAATGATGTGCGGACGACTACCATTCTACAACACGGACCACGAAGTCCTCTTCGAGCTCATTCTAGAAGAAAATATCAAGTTTCCCTCGTATATATCAATAGCTGCTCGATCCGTTCTGCAGGGGCTGTTAGAGAAGGAACCAAAGAAGAGGTGATCCTTGTTATTAGGACTATTAGTTTGGTTGGTCTGTAAAAAATGGGGTATTCTTACTGAAGGTAATCCCCAAACAATTGAATATTGGAGTGAGAGCTGAGTGCCAATAAAGGCAGTATTAGCTCCATTGTTTTAACACGCTGTCCTGGCCATTATGGTTTCTTCAGCGATTTTGTGCGTGCGCACTTATCTGGCAGGCAAGTCAAAGCCTGTGACTAGTTGGGAGATCTGAATTTGCCCACCAGATGTAACTGCGCATGTGCCGTTTGCAAGAAATCCAAGATGGGAGCCCGTCAAAACGATGAATATACAGTAACGGGCAAGGAGATGCACAGAATGAGGAAAGAGGAGTGCTGGAGAAAGCTTGCGATGTCAAAATAAAACTTGCTTTCTTTATCACATAAAGAAAGGGTCAGACTGGGGGTTTTCCCACTGCGCACTGGGAAAACCAAACAAGCCTAAACTATTATGCATTATTCATTCTGAGGTTGTATGACCCAAGTGCCATCTTTCTTTGCTAAAGAACATCACATCCTTATAGATAGGCCCCTATTGAATTGAGTGGTGAGTGCCAAATAAGACATTGTTAGCTCTATAGAGGACGTGCAGCGACGATTATGACGTCACCGCGACGATGAGATGCCGCCATGTTGGACGGCACGTCCAACGCATTCGTAGTGTCAGATGACGTCCAACATGGCTGACGTGCGATTATGATGTCAGTGATGACGTCACGTGCACATCCGCTATAGACAACATCAGGAGAATTCAGTGTAAATCAGGAGGAAACCAGAGTGCTGTCAAAGAAGTTGCCCCCTCACAGTCACAGACATGTAGCGATGTTTCCACTGTCCCACTCTGACAGCCAAACGGGCAACCATGGCCGTAGGAACAGGAGGGGGCACCTGCCTCCCACCCCAATATTTGGCTTGTCCAAAATAAAAAATTGGCAGGCTCAGCATTTGACTGCCTTTAGTCCCAAAAAGCCCCAAGTCCAATAAACCAATGAACCACACTTTCATGGCAAGAGTGTCCAGTTTTGCTCTCAAATGGCGTAAAAGCACTTATTTTCTAAAATTTTACTGGGGGAGGCCACCGGATCCCCGTCAATATTTCGGCTCGCACTTTCAATGCTCGCTGCTAGGACTACGGCTACGGTCCACTATTTTATCAAATCTTTGCCGGCCCCCAACCTCCAGGAAGTTCCTACAGCCCTGGCAACATAACTACATCAGTTTGTTCAAATACCGTAGTCCCCCTTTTACCTAATCCAGCTCTACCTCTATGACAAAGCCTTCATGTACATTTCAGGTTGGGTGGTGGTCCAGGTGATGTGAAGGACATCATGGGACATGATTTTTTTGCTGATATCAACTGGATAGATCTGGTCGAGAAAAAGGTAGGTTAAACTCCACATGTCTTCCGACTACACATGTTGTCAGCATTCTATGGAAGGATATTTTCTACCCCCCACCCCCTCTGCACCAGAAATAATCCACATCACAGTATTTCCTGTTTTCCCTACAGAAGACAGACTTGTCTTGTTCGTGGTCTGAACAGCTCTAAGAAAAACTACGTTTCCTTGGTTACTCACAATAATGACGGTTACTTGGTTATGGAATAAGGAGAGAGATATTGACAGCTGCCTCCTGTGTGACCTTTATTTTTACACAAGGTCATTTCATTGCCGGCTCTTTCCTTATTAATAATAACGTTTCAGAGAAGAATGGATCCTTGCAATAGAGGGCGTTGCCAAGAAGTTGGCAGTGTTGGACCAACAGTCTGGTGTGCACAGAGATACGAGAAGGTCAAAGTCAAAGTTGACAAAAAAAGTGGTGAGTTTAACATTAAATACTGACCCAGTGAGAGTGGGCTGGCAGAGGGGCACAGTGGAAACATCAATAAATTGATCACCAGTCACCTCTGAGGATCCAAGTTCAACCCCCAGGTTTGTTTTCTCGAGGTGCTCCCATTTCCTCTGGCATGTCATAAAAATTTACCCCAAAATAAAGCTACATGTAATACAGTACGGGAGATGTCCTTTTTAGGAAAGTTGGTATGTTTCCTGAGCAGGAAATATTTTTGAAAATTTTGTTGAAATCTTTCCTGATTTGGAAACACCTGCATGAGTTTTTTTGCTCCACAGTCATTATGCCAGGGTTTGCCGCAATAGCACCACTTGCAACATTTCCATTGTATTTTTGGCAATCAGGCCAATGCGGGCTCTATATTGTTACCATGTGTTTTCGCAGCTTTTTCCAAAAACAGCTTTCCTATTCTGGAAATAATTCAAGGAGGTCCTTACGATTTCCACTTATGGAAACATTTTGTTTCCTGAAATGGAAATAAATTTCGCACCCTCATTTCCAGGACTTCCTAATTAGGAAAGTATTTTCCAAGTTTGGTAACTGATTTCCTAATTTCAACTTCTCAAGTACTGTAATAATAAGTGAGGTCAGAGAAAAAAATCCCAGTTTGAATCATCTTCTGGTATCACAACCCAGATTTATTTGAACTCTGAACTTAAAAATCCTAAAATTTTTAGTAAAATAGCTGGTGGAATGTCACCTACCTCTTCCGTTGTTGATATCAGACTTTTAACTCAAATTTTCTCTAACTTTATTTCAGTCTTTAGATGACTTTGACCTTTTGAAAGTGCTTGGAAAAGGGACATTCGGCAAAGTCATGCTTAGCAGGGAGAAGTCAACAGGTCATTTCTATGCCATCAAAATACTCAAAAAGAATGTCATCATACAAAAGGTATGTGTTACGTACAATGGGGTGATTAGTAGTGATAATTATGATTGCCAAATGTCATGAGGTACACCAACGCAAAGCATTTGTTTTGGCATAAATATTGCCGTTTTGGTTGCCATGGTGATAGATGTCTGTGAGTGATTGATGATGAAATAGAGCTTCCCGTTTAAAACATAAGTAACAGACTGTTATGACATTTTCTAAATTACGCAATAGCTGAACCAACAGAGAAAATTGTATTGGCATCTGATATGGGTACAACTTGCCGTGTGTTGGCAAATTGCCAACACAACAACTCCCAAGGCAAATGTCTTCCTCATCGATCATGTCAAATTTTCACACCTTATTTGTCGTATGATTCTCAAAGATGCATTCCTAGACTTATTTTAACCATTCAGGGGATGGGACTGGGCTCAGCTCAACTCAGCAGGCGGCAGGTCTCGGGTTTGAATCCCGGGCCACATGGGATTTAATCACCCCTGGCGCTTCAGTCTGTCACATGGAACAGTATTAAAGCCATGGTGCCTTGTACCTGGTATCTTTGCAAGGGCAGGTAAAAGACTCCATCCAAGTGAGGAACATGAAGCTGAAGAGCTTGAGATGGCCTACTCCATTCTCATCAGGGACAAAAATGCTTTGGCTTCTGCCCTGATGGAAAAATCAAATACAATACAATACTAGGCTCAGTGCTGTCAGTTGCTGTTTCTTTCGTACGGTATCCCACGGTATGATTAGACTGAAGCTATACGGCATGGTGCCTACATTCGGATAGGTCCGTTCCTTCTGGAATTCAAACGAGTCTGCTGGTAAATATTTGGTGCTGCCACTTCATTATAATAGTAATTATTTTATTTGAATGTACGTATTTTTTTCAGGACGAGGTCAACCACACGTTAACAGAAAGTAGGGTATTACAGACAACGAGGCATCCCTTTTTAACAGTAAGTTCAAAACTGATAATTCATGACCACTTCTTTGTACTTGGTGCATTTTAAACCAATGAAGAAAATCCTCCCCGTCACTTGTTCAGTTGGATTCTTGTAGTGTTCTCCAAAAACTTGATTTACCGGGTATGTGATGCAGTCTCATCAGACGAACCCACCATAAAAGTTGTGTGGTTCTAGCTACAGTTGTAGTACTAGTAGCGTTCAGGAGATATGGCAAAAAGAAGGTTTTCACAAAGCGCCCCCAACAGGCCAGAGTGTACAACCAGCAACACTAAGTTTCGATCCGGAGACAGTTTCTAATACCACAGGGGTACTTGTACACCAAGTTTCAAGCCGTCAAGGTTCTGAATCAAGCAGTTTAGAAACATGCCACCCCTATAACGACGGCGGACGACACGCCACAAGAAAAGCACACGTCAGACATGTCAGAGAGGAGAGCTGAAAACTTCAGTGCTGGTAACCATCCACCATGTGGTCAGGTACCCTCTTTGTAGCGTGGACTGAAGCAATCGTGGTTCCACTTACAGGTTCTGCGTTTAACAATGGCGTTTTCTCTTTCAGCAACTTAAGTATTCATTCCAAACAGATGATAGACTATGCTTTGTCATGGAGTACGTAAATGGTGGAGAACTCTTTTTCCATTTGTTTCGAGAGAAACGATTCTCAGAGGCTAGGACAAAGTTTTATGGTGCTGAGATCATATCAGCACTTGGCTACCTTCATCATCACGATATTGTGTACAGGGACATCAAGGTGAGGCTTGAATAATCTCCTCTCTTGCTTTACAGTACATTACATGTACTGTAAAGCAAAATAATTTCGTGGCAGGAAATCTTCGCGAATCAAGAATTATATACAAACAGACCAGTGTACGCACACCGGCTTATTATGGTTCAAATTATGTACCCCAGGACACTGTATAGATTAATAAATGTTGAACTGAGATTCAGATTTAATAGAATTAATGCCAAGGTGGAGGTCCCGGCATTGGTTATGTAAGCACGACTAGTCGGATGTACCGAAAATGAGACCAAAACCTGCGCTTCCCCTGAGGGTTTTGGGCATAATTTGAGGTAAATCATGTCCTGCTTCCACTTTTGATAAAATTCCCAAATTTATACCCACTTTATAGCGAGTCATTGGTTTTGTTAACAAGAACTCTAGGACCAAAAATGAGCTAATGCCTTTCTCACATCATTATCACAACATTATCATATCAAAAGCGTCAGTGTCAGGACTTCAATGCAAAGATACATGAAGCTAGTGGGGTGTGATCAGAATCAGGTGACAGCAATACTAACCATCACCAACAGGTGGAGGTGGACCCCGGCAATGCTAGACTTCGCTCTGACCATACAACTATGATTTGGTGCACATGCACATTTGTAATAACCAAAGCATTTTAGAATTCTCATTACATGTATATTTACAGTTCCCGAGTTTTCTTATACCAACTGTGGCATTTATATCATTTGTTATTTTTTTGAACTCTCTAACCTTGTTGTCCACCAGCCAATGGTTAGCAAAAGTGACTGACCAACTCACAGCGAAGTCTAGAACTCTTCAGCTACCCAAGCTTCATTCATGTACACCTAAATGTCCATGTAATTTACGTTCCTGATAAATACATGTACACAGCAATGCTAGCCTGACCTGAAGTTGACCTGTGTTACAGCAGCTCAGAACAAACACCTGACTTAAGCATCTGAACATTTCACCTCTTATTTGTTTGTTTACCTGATTGTGTTTCAAAGTTATGTCATTGGGCTGAAAGTTGGTTGCATAACATTCCATAAACCTCACAATATCAGCAAGGTATATTTGTTATCCATTGCACAAGACCTTAGCAGTTATTGATGAACCTTCTGCACCAAGTGAACTTCCCGCACCATGGATTGGTGTTGGAAATCAGTGATATCTGGCATTTTTCTAGCAGTAGCAGCTGGTTTAAATGACCCAAATGTTCAATCAGTTGCATTGTCTGCAATGCAACCAAAAAGCTACCAAAACAATATTTCGCCAAAAAAAGATTAGAAAAAGAGCCAATCAATTTTGCAAAAAAAAGGGATATTGAAGACACAAAAAATCCCTCCTCTCTGCCTTTCCCCCCTGGATTGTTGTGATGGATGCCAAGGTTACTGTTTTATGAGAAGTTAAACAGATTTCTGGGATTCTGCATATTACATAAGATGTTCTTCTGTGTGTCATATTTTACAGCTGGAGAACCTTTTATTAGACAAAGACGGACATATTAAAATAGCCGACTTTGGTTTATGTAAAGAAGAGATGTCATATGGTGTGAGCACAAAGACGTTTTGTGGAACACCAGAATATCTTGCTCCAGAGGTAAGTAACTTTTTCGGGGACTTGGTGTTGTTATTGCTCATACATATACTCATTCATGCAGCCCAGTAAGTGCAGAATTTGCTTTTGCTCCAAGGAAGAAATTTTTTGAGGGGAGATGGGACATGTAGGCCTAGATAAATTGATCCTTTAATATTGCCACTTCCTGATTTCTCCATTTACTGCGACATTAAAGATGGGTGAAAATTTTGATCAATTCAGGATACTTCTTTTGTTTATTCACCTCATATGTTATTTTTTTACATCAGGTTTTGAAAGAGAATGACTACGACCGAGCGGTGGACTGGTGGGGCACTGGTGTGGTCATGTACGAAATGATGTGCGGACGACTACCATTCTACAACACGGACCACGAAGTCCTCTTCGAGCTCATTCTAGAAGAAAATATCAAGTTTCCCTCGTATATATCAATAGCTGCTCGATCCGTTCTGCAGGGGCTGTTAGAAAAGGAGCCAAAAAAGAGGTGATCCTTATACGTTGTTTTTTTCTGTAAAAATTTTGTGTTCTTACAGAAAGTGCGCTCCAAATAGCATACCGCCCAGTTTCTATTTTTACCCGCAAAGTTTGGACAAACATTATAGATACCAGTAACAACTAAATTTTACTGAGTCACCACATTGTGAAGGTGAGAGAGAACAAAAGCAGGTTCGGACAAACACAATGAAATTGTCAAGTCCTACATCATTCGGGCAGTTCGCTATTATTGAATATTGAAGGGAGAACTGGATGCCAATTACTTGTATGGCATTACTATCTCTGTTGAGACAATGAGGAACCCGCAGAACTACGCCACGACATGGCGCTGTCAGTGTAAGACCCGGAGTCCTATTTTCTAACAGTATTTCCATTTACTTCTTGCCCCAAAATAAACCACTCTCTTTGGTTCAGTTTTGATTAAATTACACTGTCCTGTTTCATGTTCAAAGTTCTCCATATATCACTGCTTTGTGTCGTCAGAAATGCCACAGGATGCCAATACTGACAACGTCTTTTGGGGAAATTTCCACGGAAAATTGTGTAGAAAAATGTACAAATGCTTTGACGACGTGACGTCAACAGCGAGAAAAGTGACGTCAGTACGTCATTTGGGGTCTTATACTGACTGCGCACGGCGATCTCGCGTACACAGCAATGTATTGATTGATGCCGATCCGTCACGTGAAACATCCCGGCGTTCTGATTCGCCGAGGCGACCTCACCCACCGCTCTTCTGTCTTTCAACCATCCTCGCCTGAAGAAAGGTGTTATGAATAGGAAATAATGCTCATCTTGGGACGCAAAAAATAGAATTAATTACGTCGTTTACTGTGTTCGAGGCAGGATTGACTGAACACGCGGGTTCCCTGTTACTAGACAACAGAGGTATTTTGGTCAGAATCCCAGGATGAAGGCCGTAGCCGCCTGAGAAACCCTCTTGAGTTGCAGAAGCTTGATGAAATTGCCGATTCAAATTGGAAACAAACGGAATTTCGTTACAAAATTAACATTTGCTCTCTGTCATCTAGTGCAGACGATAGTTTAGAACGTGTTGATGTAAAGATTGGCGTATTAGAGTTTGGATTTGTTGAGATAAATCACATCCCAGCTTCTCAGTTGAGCATGGAATGCGCTGGAATTCCGCCGTCCGGACCCCACTTTTATAATCAACCGAACACATTGCGCGAATTCGGAACTGCGGCTGGGCGAATCTATGCATAAATTAGAACTATGTTTCTGCAACATGCTGAAAGGTGGCGCGGGGGCATGACTTGCCTGCGAGATCGCCGTGTGCGCCATCTGCAGTCATGCGGGTTCTCCATTGGTGAATTGGTGTACAGCAGGAGAAAACCAGAGTGCCGGAGAAAATGTGCGTTGTCAAAAAAACTTGCCTATTTTATGACATAAAAAAGGATCAGACTGGGGATCCAATAGACCATTCTCAAATTGACATAAAGACGAAGATCTGTGCGCTTCCGCTGAAATCTCAACCGTAACTCCATCTGAACTGAATGACGTGATGCAGACAACACACGACGGTGACGTCGAAGGCGTTGCGTCAGAGTCTATCATTGCTAAATCATGGGTTGCAACCCAAGCACCCAGTTTTAGAGCGAGGTTATGGTTGAGATTTACCTCAATGACAAAGCCTTCATGTACATTTCAGGTTGGGTGGTGGTCCAGGTGATGTGAAGGACATTATGGGACATGATTTTTTTGCTGATATCAACTGGATAGATCTGGTCGAGAAAAAGGTAGGTTAAACTCCAGATGTCTTCCGACTACACATGTTGTCAGCATTCTATGGAAGGATATTTTCTACCCCCCACCCCCTCCCCACCAGAAATAATCCACATCACAGTATTTCCTGTTTTCCCTACAGAAGACAGACTTGTCTTGTTCGTGGTCTGAACAGCTCTAAGAAAAACTATCTACTGCGATGCTACCCAACATGTTACAATTTTACTAAACAAGCTTCCCTCCGGACACCCAATACACCATCCAATTTATAGTAGCCCTGGTTGAAAATTCTGAATGAAGACATATATCTGTTGTTGGAATTTTGAAATATCTTTCAGAAGTAAATGGGCAATGAAAAAAACTGATGCCAGTTTCTTTAATGATATCTACTCAGTAATTGCTGGTATCCATTGTTGTCCATTGTAAAAAAAAACTATTGTGGATAATACCAAAATAGATAATATCAAGCCTCAATAAGTGGGTAGACAAGAACATTGTCTAGCAGCAAACTGTTATTTGTCAGGCATCAGGCAGTACTTTGTCATGTGCCTATAAAAACACTATTTTCAGGCTTGTAATATTGCTATGATCATGGACATTGAAAGACAATTCTAACAGATAATGACGATTGACATGGTCGTATTTAAAAGGTGAAAGTAATAATAACGGATTTCTAAGGTGAAAGACATAGCTTCCTACTGGACTCAAACCCACAGACCCTCGCATCAGGCATCGTGTATTTAGTCGTATTTAAGGAAAGAGAAAATGCCATTTCTAATTCCTCTTGTACCCGACCTGATTAATAACAGCACCTATTGTGACCCCGATGCAAGTGTCAGCCAAAGATGAAGCAGTTGGTCCGAGTGCAGCGGTGTGCTTGTGAGTGCCCTGCATGAGTGATGTATGGTGTGCAGCTCATTATGTGGTCTGTTGAGGAGGTGTTTCTGTGGTTATCATTTATTAGGAATAAAATTTGTATGTGTTTCATCAGCATCTCCATGAATTGTAGTATTTCATTCGTCCTTGAAAATACCCTAGTAATGGAATTCATATTACATCATCATTTCATGATCACACTAGACATGCTAGACAGATTGGATAAGTTCATGACAAAGACCTTTTTCCTTGGTACAGTTCTGAAAATATGTACCGTTTTCGGACCACCGTAAAACCCGAATGAGTGCTGTAAAGTTGAAGTTCCTCTGACAAATAGAGTCTACCTTCGCATATATCTGGTTGTTTTCACATTCATAGACTGTTAGCTTTACATGAACAGTGTTTCCGCCAGAGGGTACGCAGGGTACGCTGTGATTACCCTCAAGGGAACAGAAAAGGGCCATTTTCTTTAATTTCATGGGGTTTTTTGCTGATTTTGAAGAACTGCATACCCTCAAAAATATTTCTGGCAGAAACCCTGATGAAAAGGGTGTCTTTCAGTTTCATTGTGACTTGTTGAACCAAAATGACACTACACTGCACCATGAGGTGTCTGGGAAGGGTGTCTTTCGTTGTGACTTGCTGTGAAAACAGAAACGGTACTAGAGTGCACCATAGGCCTATACATGTACTACTACATGTATATTCGGTTGTCCGAATATGACACTTCATAAAGAAAAAGTTACTAGTAGGTTCTCTTAACTAATACATGTATGATAATTCTTTGTTTTCTGCTTGAGTGCTATAAAGTTATTGTTTTCATCATTCTGTGATGCTTATCCTACCAATGTTGTCAACCGCTTTTCTGTTCGTCCAGTCGTTACTTTTAGACTTGGACAGTATCCTAGGGAAATTCATTGTTAGATACATGTAATTCAAGCAACAGCTTTCTCATCTAAAAGTCAGTGCCTCATGAGGCGTTTAATGCATCACTTTCATTGTGAATGAAGGTTGTCTTCATGGATAGATGGTTTACTGTGGGATTCAACTCATCAGTTTCTAGCAGACGGCATCTTCTGTCAATACCAGATATTTTCTCACGTTCTGTAGTATTGATTGGAAATTATTTGAAGAAAGGTTTTTCCTTTCAACCATCTGAAGAATATTTCTTCAAATTCTCTCCAATATACTTCCGAGGTTTTTAGAAACGAAACTGCAACAGAAGATGCTGTCTGCTCTGACTTGAGGGCAGATGTACCGGTAAATAAACTAAAAATAAAATGGATCAATTTTTGTGTTTTTTGCAATCGGCTCATTCCTGGGATCTGTTGAAGTCATGTACGCACCAAAACACTTAAAGCCACACTGTATTGAATTCAGGAAGTGGTTACGTCCTCCAATGTTTGTGCAGTGTAAAATGTACCTTGATTCTTTGAAGTACATATCAGGCAAGCATTTTGGGGACCTTCACGAGGCTATGAGACATTTACCTGCACTCTCCTAACACTTTCAAAATACCGTAAAATTCAATACAGAGGGGCTTTAACACACCAGCACACCATTCACACACAGGCACACTTTCATGGATTATACCGGTACTCTCATATGAAATGATGTCATGACGCAGCTGGAGAATTCATTCATTAGCAAAGGCTACACCACTAGATACATTAGTTGACCAAAAAATATGCCGAGTACATTTTGAAAGCATGGTGACCTGTTTTGGTGCTGGCAGGGTTTAACATGTATGAACCAGTCAAAACTCGCATACTGTTCTGACCTTATAAATTCATTTTCATGCTTAGAAATTCATGCTTAAAAACTCATTTTCATGCCTAACTTCAAGCAGTTCAATAGATCATCATTCTAACATACTCGCTTTTCAGTCTTGTCAGTACATTTGCTTTACTTTCCTAACATGTATCTTTTGCCCCTCCTGCTTCAATTAGATGCCACCACCCTTCAAGCCCGGCGTTAAAAATGAAATGGATGTACGATACTTTGACGAAGTTTTCACCGGTGAGAGTGTCGAACTGACCCCACCGGGACAAGAACAGATGTTAGATGTTAGCGAAGAGGAGTTGCCGTATTTCTCAAAATTTTCCTACCATGGTGGTGGTGGGAGTAGTCTGATGACAGGAAGTATTCGAAACTGCCGAGATCCAACGTATTTTCAACCCTAGTGCTGCCCCCTTTGGACAATATTCGTGTCAAGTTTGGTTCCGTGTGTACAGTATTTTTTGCCATCTTGTAGTGATTCCCAAATAACTGCATGCCGACGAATCCATGTAGCTTCAGAAGAACGGAATGCATTTTCATTCAATCCCAGAATGCTGATGGTAAACCTTTTGAGAGATTCTGCAAGCGGACTACATCAGTTTTAAAGCGCCTCTGTATGCGTTACGTTTTGTATCTCGTGGCAGCCAATGCAAAAGTATCTTAAAGCCTAGCGTACATCGCACTTGCGACTGGATACAACTAGTCGCCACTGAGGTACCTGACAACTGGGAGTAACTGGCTGGAACTGAAGGCAACTGATTAGTTGCCAGAAACATTTATGGCTCCAGCCTGGGGTTGATGGGAGCCCGGTCCTGCCTCCGGGTGAGTGAGCTAGGTTGATGGGGATCGGATCCCTGACTAGATAATAAGAGCGAAAGAACTAAGCCGGAGGCGGGGTTGGAATGATGGAATGAGAAGGCCAAGGTCTGTATTTGGATAATGAGTGGCATAAAATATGTACAAGGGGGAGACGGACCCATCAAGGTGGGGTCAATTTCCGACAGACCCTGACAGTAATGGAACATACAGATGAGACATACATGTATAAACGACAAGGGGGGAACATAGGACCCCACGACCAGAGGGTTGACAAGCTATACAGCAGTTGGCGGAAGTAAAGGAAGCCACCAAAGAGACGTATACCCCTAGCGGGGGTACAACGAGATGATAAATTGCACCGAGGTATAAATAAATTATAAATGTCGATGTAGACATAAGGGAAACTATTGCGTGAGAAATAGCACCTAAGACAGGACCGGGGGCNGTTTGCAAAGCATGATTTTTGCAATTTGCAATGTTTACAATCCATGATGCATTCACATTATTACGGTTTGAAAACAAATAATTTTGCCGATTTTATGGTTTTGTATATCATTCTCATGGTTTGCAAACTATGAAATTGCATGAACTTCATGATTTGAAAGTAAGTTATGTTTTCAAAACCATGAATTTGTGAAAGTTTCATGCAAATGAAACCATGTTTAATATAAATTCTGGTTTGAATAATAATTTCATGGTTTTATGTATAACTTTTATTGGACGAAATAAGTCAAAATACGTACATTTATGGTTTGAAACAATGACATTATTTCCAAATAATTTTGGAAACAATTAAATTCCCACATGGCGCCTCATAGTCACTTTCATTGTGAATGAACGTCATCTTCATGGATAGACGGTTTACTGTGGGATTCAATCTTAACTCATCCATCCCCAGTTTCTAGCAGACGCCATCTTCTGTTAATATTTTCTCACATCCTATGGTATTGATTGGAAATTATTTGAAGAAAGGTTTTCCTATCAACCATCTGAAGAATATTTCTTCAAATTCTCTCCAATATATTTCCGAGGCTTTTAGAAAAATGCAACAGAAGATGCTGTCTGCTCTGACTTGAGGGCAGATGGACTAGAAAGTACTAAAAATATAATGCATCAATTCTATATTTTTTGCAATCGGCTCATTCCTGGGATCTGTTGAAGTCATGTTCGCACCAAAACACTTAAAGCCACACTGTATTGAATTCAGGAAGTGCTTACGTCCTCCGACGTTTGGGTACCGGGTACCGGTAGTCTAAAATGCATCGTGATTCTTTGAAGTACAGATCAGGCAAGCATTTTGGGGACCTTCACGAGGCTATGAGACGTTTACATACCTGCACTCTCCAAACACTTTCAAAATACCGTAAAATTCAATACAGAGGGGCTTTAACACACCAGCACACCATTCACACACAGGCACACTTTCATGGATTATACCGGTACTCTCATATGAAATAATGTTATCTGCCATGACGCAGCTGAAGAATTCATTCATTAGCACCAGCTACACCACTAGATACATTAGTTGGCCAAAAAATGCTGCCCCAAGCATGCCGAGTGCATTTTGAAATACAGAAATACAGTTTCTGTACAAGAACAAGCAACTTGAATAAATCATGCAACATGTTGACCTGTTTTGGTGCTGGCAGGGTTTAACATGTATGAACCAGTCACAACTCACATGCTGTTCTGACCTTATAAATTCATTTTCATGCTTAAAAACTCACTTTTCGTGCCTAACTTCAAGCAGTTCAATAGATCATCATTCTAACATACTCGCTTTTCAGTCTTGTCAGTACATTTGCTTTACTTTCCTAACATGTATCTTTTGCCCCTCCTGCTTCAATTAGATGCCACCACCCTTCAAGCCCGGCGTTAAAAATGAAATGGATGTACGATACTTTGACGAAGTTTTCACCGGTGAGAGTGTCGAACTGACCCCACCGGGACAAGAACAGATGTTAGATGTTAGCGAAGAGGAGTTGCCGTATTTCTCAAAATTTTCCTACCATGGTGGTGGTGGGAGTAGTCTGATGACAGGAAGTATTCGAAACTGCCGAGATCCAACGTATTTTCAACCCTAGTGCTGCCCCCTTTGGACAATATTCGTGTCAAGTTTGGTTCTGTGTGTACAGTATTTTTTGCCATCTTGTAGTGATTCCCAAATAACTGCATGCCGACGAATCCATGTAGCTTCAGAAGAACGGAATGCATTTTCATTCAATCCTAGAATGGCAATGGTGACCTTTTGAGAGATTCTGCAAGCAGACTACATCAGCTTTAAAGTGCCTCTGTATGCATTAGGTTTTCGATCTCATGGCGGCCAATGCAAAAGTAGCGTACATCACACTTGCGACTGGATACGAGTCGCCACTGAGGTACCTGACAACTGGGAGGAACTGGCTGTAACTGAATACAACTGATCAGTTGCCAGAAACGTTAATGTACGCACCCTTGCGACTCGCTGGAACTGAGAAATCGCTAGTCATCGCAAGTTGAACATTCTCAACTTTCTAGCGACTATTTGTATCAAGGTTCGTTCAGTCGCCGCGATGTACGTGGGCTTGCGACTGATCAGTGCAAGTTTTCTGAACGAAATCGAGTCTCGATGCCCCAGATGTTACCCGAGTTGCTGCCAGTCACAATGCAATGTACATGGTCAGGACATGACGACTGATTGCATGCTCCCAGCTTTTCCCAGTTGCTGAATTTGCGCTGTGCGTGCAGCGTGTACATCACCAGCGTCTGATCGGATCTGTTTCCAGTCACAAGTGTGATGTACGCTGGGCCTATGTCCACAGACAGTGGGTGTTTCCGAGTGAAAGTATCCATCTACACAGATTGGTATTAGCTGAAAGGGCCAAGTTCATGCACACAGATAATGAGTGTTCTTAGCATGAAGTTTCCAAGTACACAGACAATTGTTGGTATTTATGTCATTCTTGTTTGAGGTATTCAACAAAGTTTATTCATTGTAAACATGGTAAAGGTACCTATAAGTTGATTTGCGATGTTCCATGATTTGCCTCTTAAGGCCTGTCTACACGATCATACATTTGTTCAAAACATCATCAAACATTTGTGTGATGATGTTCATGGACAGATATTTGATTGTGTAGGCTGTTTTCCCAACAAACTTGAACAGCAACCAACATGTATGATGATGTTCAAATTTGTGTGATGATGTTCAGGACAAAATGTATGATCGTGTGGACTGTTTTCCCAACAAACCTGAACATGTTTGATGATGTTCAAATTTTTAGCTGCATGTTTCATCTTGCCAATGCAAAACATCCCAAAAAAAATGTGTGATGATGTTCATGGACAAATGTATGATCGTGTGGACTGTTTTCCCAACAAACCTGAACATGTATGATGATGTTCAAATTTTTAGCTGCATGTTTCATCTTGCCAATGCAAAACATCCCAAAAAAAATGTGTGATGATGTTCAGGCACAAATGTATGATCGTGTGGACGGTTTTCCCAACAAACTTGAACAGCATCCAACATTATCCTTTCTCCATCATACTTCATCATACAATGTCCATCAATGTTGGACTGTAGATCGAAATCCGCAACAAACTTGAACATCATCATACTAGTCTATGATGCTGTTTTGAACAATGTTTGATGATGTTCAAAATTTTAGCTGCATTGTCACAAGACAGAAATTGACAAACAAGCTTGGACATCATCATACAAATGTATGATGATGTTTTGAACAAATGTATGATCGTGTAGACAAGCCTTTAACCTGCATTTAGGACTGTGCATGTAGCATGTCAAAGATGCGTGTCACAAATTGTCCAAGGTCACATGTATTTCCCAAACTTAACATTCTTTGTCCATTTGACACTTATTTATTCTCCATTTAACATCATCCTTGTTAAAGGGACCCTACAGGTAGCCTCCTCGTGGCATTTGGATGTATTTATTACACCGATTAGTTGGCTTGAGAATCTAACTCTGACTTGTATTACAAGTAAAATACACTTAACATCAACATTTTAGGCAAAGTTTGCAGGTTAATTGCTAGCACCACTTGAAGTGACCACACTGACATATGAGCCCAATATCTAGCTGCCTGTACCATCCCTTTAAATCACTGGTGAGTTTTTTGCAGTGTTCTATCTGGTGCAATTAACTCTTCCAGCCCTACGGACGGATATATCCGTTTGCCAAAATCATTCTCAAATCCCATGAACGAGTATATCCGTCCACCCCTGAACCCAATTTTCTACAATATATAAAAGATTGGCGAAGTACATTTTTTAAAACATCCTGAAGTATTTTTTTTCTCAAAAAAAAAATCACCTAGGATCTGGGAGTCGCGGCGGAAAAATCCCCTACGGCTGAAAGAGTTAATGTAAGCTGTAAGAATTTCCGTAGCAGAAGTGCAATTTCTTTGGTGTAGCTCAGTCATGACAGTGAGTCTTTTGCCCTGAGGAACCGGTGGGGGAGGGAGTCAGGTTGAACAAAGATGAAAAAAATTCGCTCAGGAATTCCTGTTGAGAAATCAGCTGGGAACAAATCATTGTCTTTAATTTATACTACTATATTGGGATGCTGCAATTTATGAACCGAATTGAACAGTACATGTAGATGAGACAAACCGGTGAGCCCTGTTCACACAGAGTTGGTTTGATCTGGATGAAGGTCAATTCACTTGCTTTTTGTACCATGAAAAAAGCTACATGTATGTGGTCTGTACTATTCTTCCCTTATCATGCTACAAAAAGTAAGTGAACTAGTGGCCACGAACCGGATCGAACCTACTCCATGTAAAAAGGCCTATTGAGAATCTCTTGCTGCAGTTCATCTGCATATAAAAAAGACCAGATAATTCACAGCTTGCGCTTCCACTACTGGGTTTGAGGTTAGTAAGTTCAGCTACAGATGGCGATATGTTGAGTGAACCGAGTATTGTTGTGGTACTTTTGAGCATGAGCAATGTCGCAAGCGATCTTAAGCCACCTGTAGCCAAACGTAATACTACAAGTAGACCCGGACTTATTGCCATTCCACTAGAGAAAACACCGTTGTTGATCCACATCTAATTTAGATTCAGAGTATACTCTGCTATGCTATCCGAGCTTAATAGATCCGCAGTTAATAGAACCGGACTTAACACGGCATTCTGTAATGGAAGCAGAATAAGCCCAGACAAATACTGGCTTTTCCTGTACGGTAATGGAAGTGCAGCTTCTGTCCGAATAGACATCATTACATGGGTTACTTTCTTAAAACCTGTTGATATTGTGCAGATACATACACAGTTTTTTTTACGTTGGCATATTATTACATACATGTACTTTGAAAACATGCAAGTATTTGATGAAATATCTTTGTGTACTCCTCAAGGAGCCTCAGTGTTCAGTGGGTATTCTCAATGTTGGTGTTCAAACCATGATCTGGCCAAATTCATGTTGTTGTTTTTTCAATGAAATGTGTAGCCCTATTTTGAAACAGCCTTGCATACTAGTGTCTTCTGCAAATCCTGCCTCTTATAGTGCCTCGTGTAACAGTCATGTGGTTTTTCCTGCCATTGTCACCATAAATGCATCTTTTGTTATTTTATTGAAGGCCCAATTATTTATGCAGTGCATATTTTGATACTATTGTTATGTAATAATGATAATTCCAGTTGATGTCTTGGCATTAGCACTAGAATTGAAATGTGTTGTCATGTAAATGTGCAAATATTCATAACTGATCTGCAAGCATAGCTTTCTTGACAAAGTTGAACTTCTGACTGTTCCGATCTCAATGTCCATTTTCTGTACCTAGCTTTGTGAAATTCAGCTGAAACAATCTTTTCAGATATCTTGTCGTAACATTGTCCTTAATAAATCTCAATTTTGTCTGGTCATTACCAGTTTTGTCGATGATGCCACTGTAATGTTGATGATCTGAATGTTTAGCCATCAAAAACACGGATATCAGGGTCTTGAAAATTTTGATTGATAGCAATTTCAGCAATCTTGTACAATGTGGTTTCAGTGTCACATAGTAGAATGCAGTCTTATTAGGTATCCGCCACGGGTTACTAACGACTACGTGCGGCAGTAACCCCATGCAGGCGTTATGCACTGATCTTATCGTAGTCGTCAGTAACCCGTGGTGGATACCTACTAGGTATCCGCCACGAGTTACTGACAACTACGTGTGGCAGCAATTCCATGCATGCATTATGCATTGATCTCATCATAGTCATCCGTAGTCGTCAGTAATCCATGGCGGATACCTAATGGGCCGTATTCAAAAAGGGTGTTTAAGACTTAGACTCGTGTAACTTCATCAAATGCATGGTAAATGTGTGTGCATTTAGTGAAGTTACACGTGTCTAAGGCTGGCTGTCCATTCATGTGATTTCTGAGCGGCAGACGTTCGAAAGCATTGTTTGTTTTCGTCGGGTTGGTCGTGGACAAAGGATGCAACATCGTGCGGCACGAAAATCGCGTGAATGGATTCTTAGCTAGACTGGTCCCCTGTCGTATCGCTCCGTTCCTCCACTACTACGACAGGCCGCGTCCGCCATGTTTGCCTGTTTTCTGACACACGTATGCAAATGAGCAATAAAGACTTTCAACGTTGCGGGAACTCTCTAAAAATAGATATGACTCATGGCGCGACCGTTGATGACGTTTGGCTGACCAATCACATGCCGAGTTGGCGTTCAAAATGCCTGTCGTAGTAGTGAAGCGAGAACTACGACAGGGGACCAGTCTAATTCTTAGCCAGGCCTTTCCATTTGACGGGCGCTAAAATGTGCATGCGCCTCGCAAACAATAGAAATTCTATTGTTTGCAAGGTGCATGCACATTTTAGCGCCCGTCAAACGGAAAGGCCTGCTTAGCCTTAGTCTTAATCGCGCGATGATCACCCCTTTTTGAATACGGCCCACTGTGTTTAACAATAACCAAAGAACCCCTTGTGTACTATATTTAACAACCAGCCAACGTGGTCCTCAAAGAACCAGCATGTGTTTTGATCCCCATACCTCGACTACATGTAAGTGACCAGTCTCTTACTAAACCATCCATATTGGATATGAAAAGGTAACAACAAAGTTATTCTTGTACGTGTATTCGTGCAAATAGTGACACTGTTGATAAGCTTGTCTATTCCAATATACATGTTGACTAGCATCTTGGAATGTTTGATGATTGTCTTATTGACATATTGTGCAAATGTGCTTACTCATCTTAGTTCACAAGAATCGGTGTCCAAGGCTTAATGTTGCCCTCCTTGCCTTGTTATGGATTTTCCCTCAATGGCTGCAAAATGCCCCCCCCCCCTCCAATTTGTCCTGGCCCCGTATTCATAAAACGACTTAAGTNGCTATTTTAACCACTGTCATGAAATTTTTACTAGTATCAACATTGGATGTGCGAGTGGAAAACAGCCCATGCTATTTTCCAAGATACTATCAATCAGCTATTTCATTAAGTTACCATCAATCAGAGCGATCCATATTTCTTGATTCAGTAAAAGTGCTTCACCTCATACCAATATGTGTGCTCTAGCTGGTGCAGTGCATTGTTATCATGTGTTCGGGTGCTAGTATACTTCTGTTCTTCAATGATCAAAGACAGTATCTCGATTGGTGACCTGTGGGAGCCTGGGGCCGTATGCACAAAACATCTTAAGTGTAAAATTTCCCTTATCTTTTGTTTGGAACAATAGTTTAAGGGAAATTTTACACTTAAGATCTTTCGTGCATACGGCCCCAGATCATTTGAATGAGTACATTGTAAGAGCCCAGGTTTTTACTACAAAGTGCAGGGTGGTGTAGATTAAAGGCCCGTTTCCACTACAGCAGTGTCCGCCGTGGCAGGCGCGGATCCAGGATTTTTGGCAGAGGGGGTCAGGGCTGCTGAAGGTGGTCTTTGCAGGCGGGTGCCAAAGGTACCTGTGCCAACGGGGGGTCTGGGAGACCTCTGCCAGAAAATTGTGAAATCTAGAAGGCCTTAGATGCGATTTCTTGGGCATCTCAGTATACGTTTTTTGCTTATTATTGCAAATTATTGAGAGGAAAAAAAACGGTGGTGGCGAGCAGGGGGTGTCACGACCCCCAAAACCCCCCTCTGGATCCGCGCCTGCTGTGGTTTGCAGTGTGTGGTGGAGTTTTCACAGGCAATTGAGATAATTAGCCCGCCAAATATTGTTAAACCATCGTCAAAGGATTCTCCAGACCCCTTTGAAATGGTTTATGCCCATTTCGCCTTCTCTCAATTCAAGAGGAGAGAAGGTCAGATTGGAAAAGACGGAATTGGCAGACACCGTGACAACAACACCACTTGCCGCAGAATGCAGCAGGAACGCTGTAACATAGCGGGAACAGGCATTTAGGCTGATGGACGGTCCAGTTCAGTCCGGGAAAACTCCGAAATCGGAAACGTTGCCGAATTCGGACTCGCAGCGAGTCCGATTTCAGAAACGTTTCCAAATTCGGACTCGCTAAACGTTTCCGAATTCGGAAACGTTTACCTTCAAGCGCGGATCGGAGCATGTGAACCTGTCATCGGATGGTTGGCGACTTAGTTGCCAGGTGGCAGCACTAGTAGACTACCAATTTGCGGCGCGGTTTCGTCATCGGTGGCACAATTTCCCTGGAATTCTTAATTACGTCTTAATTAGTGAGTTGATTTGCAGGTGTACTGACATAATGCATTAGCGTATGCAATCAGGAGTTACCTGGACCAGTAGAAACTGCTTTATTCCCATTGCAAACTGTAAATATCGCATGAATTCTGATTGTCACTGAGCGGGATGACCATATGGATGACCTACACTAATTCGGCAACGTTTCCGAATTCGGAAACGTTTAGCGAGTCCGAATTCGGAAACGTTTCTGAAATCGGACTCGCGCGAGTCCGAATTCGGCAACGTTTCCGATTTCGGAGTTTTCCCGGACTGAGTTGACCATGGTCCGCTGATCTTAACTTGAGACACTGTCTTTTACCATTTAGAGCAGACTTGCTCTAGTGATCGTATGTGGTTGTGTGTGTTGGAATAGTGGGTGGTCTGTGCATTGAAATATCATCGCAACGCAGCCTGTCATAACTGACTCAGATAGTCATATAATATGAATTGCTAAGCACTATATTAAAACAGCATTTGAAAAGGGCCCTAGGGGCACTTCAAGCTCAGTGTTATATCTAGGCCATTTTAGAGTGGCGCCGCGCCATGCCGCCAAAAGGGGGCGCCATTGTGCCCTTTTTTAACCCCCTAGGGCGCCATGCCCCTAAAAAAAAAAAAAATTTTTTTTTTTTTTTTTTAGGTTTTTAGTACCCCTATAGACCCTTTTCCATGGTCCCTTTTGGTCACATCACCTTAGAAACTGGCTTAAATTGGGTGTTGACTAGAGTTATAGAGACCTTTTTAACTTTTTAGCTTTTCAAATTCCGTTAGAAGAAATGCCGCGAATGAAAAGTGCCCTTTTCTAGGTTGAAGTGCCCTTTTCGCAAAGTTTGCACCATGCCCTTCTGAAATCCTAGATATAACACTGAAGCTTATAATCTAAAAAGCAGCATGCATATTGGTCACCCAAGCAATAGATTTACCATAGCATACACTTTTTGACAGTGCAGGTTTTCTCCGAGCACACTGGCCCTCCTGCTACACAAATTTGCCAGATATTGTCAATGGAGGTAAATAATGCCAAATGTGGCACTCAGCTTTAGATTATGTAGTATATTTAAAATAATTATCGTCAGTATGCACCAGTCTGGACCAAAGAATAACCTGGTAGTAATCTACATACTTTCAATTCATACTTCACCAACAATCCATACTTCACATTCCCACTTTTATTTTCAAGCCCCTCAATAAGTTGAATTTTGAATTTTCTTTTTGAATTTACAGATAACGCCTCCGTGGATTCCTGACGTCGAATCCCCAGCTGACACCAAATACATTCCTGAAGAGTTTGCCCACGATCGAGTGCAGTTGACACCGCCAAACAGCGCTAAACATCATCATGAAGAACTTGAGACAATTCAGGAAGACATGCCATACTTTGAACAGTTCTCATTTCACGGGAGTAGAACGAGTCTTCGGAGTATGTCAAGTACAACAGACCTGGGTCCGTTCTAATCAGTTACTGAAACTCGATTAAGGACTGAATTTGGAGCGGGTTGCTTAGAAGTACTGGTCCCGAGATACATAATCATTATTCAGATTATGTAAACGGCCTTGTTCCACCATTTTGTTTTGTTTCGCAGAAGTATACATGCATGTACAGGTACCGGTACTTTGTTCAAGGACTCATCTTTTAGTCAGCTCATGGTCTACAGACCAAAGTTTTGTATGTCAAAACAACCGTCATGCCTCCATCTACATGTAGGTGTTTTAGAACACAAGGCCATTAAAGCGCGACAGTATGCGTTAGGTTTTGTATCTCGCGACGGCCGACGTAACCTTTGACCTTTAGGCAACGTCGTATATGCATGCTCGATAAGACTGTTCAAATCTATCTATTTGAATGATCTAAGTTACCAATTAGGTATTGGGAGTGTTGCTACACATAAAAGAATGAGTTGAAGCATGTTACCTTACCTGATGAAGGGTTAGTCACGCTACAACAGCTCATTGATCTTCTCATGTGATGAAAGTATGGCGGACATTTTTGTTTCGATACAGTATCAGTCCAGCCTCTGTGTTACCAGTGGCTATATATAGGTTGAACAGGAGACCAGTCTTATCAAGGTGGGGAGGGAGAGTACCGGTTCCTGGTATCTGGATGCATGTTGCTTTGGCAGATATATGAATAAAAGTAAGTTGCCCTTGGTTTATTTTATTCAAGAGCCTGTTATTCAGTGTTTTTATGGGAGAGCAACGTGAAATGTCCTTGCTTGGATCAGATTCTTCACAGAACATGGGCCTACCGTATGTATATGATGGGTGATGTAGGGATCCCACGCCATACATGTATAGGGATCTATTTCTCCAGGGCTTTAATTTGTGTTTGGTAAAGCCAAGATGACAGAAAAAAAAATTATATCCCGAATCGTGGGTTTTATTGAAAGTCTGAATCCGGTGGCTCATATGTGTGGCGGTCTAGGAAAACTCGGCGGATGTCGCATTTTGGCCCTGGTGAACCTGCACATTTCAATAGCTGAAATGTACTACGTAACAGGTAAACATTCAATAGTAGGTCAATGCACAGGCAATCTGACAGCCCTTGTTGATCATTCAGCAACATCCGCTGGGTTTTCCTAGACCGCCACACATATATTTTAGGCTTCCTTTACATAGAAGTATACGGTATACGAAATCGCCGGTGAACAATGGCTTCACTGTCGTGAATCCTCGGGAAGCCTTTGTTAATCGTCATTTTCGTATACCGTATACTTCTATGTAAGGGAAGCCTAAGGGTTTGTGATGAACTTGTGTACAAATATTCAGTGCTCATACAGAAAGGTTTGAAGCAGCGCTTGGAACGGTTGATTGATATCATGTTACCTGTAGTGTAATTAATTGGTAACTTTCTTATTGGGTGAGGTCAAATCTCGAAGTTAACCCTGACACCAAGATTACCCAAGATTACCCAGGTGTTAACCTGAACCCTTGACTCTTAGTTAACATCTAGTTGACACTTCTTTAAAGTTTTCCATTCTTCTCTGGGCAAGAATCTGTAGCATACACTAGGTACAGTAAACATGGCTGCCTTCATAAAGGTGCTGCTCCACTTGACAGTTTTCTCGCAGAAGTTGGCTCACAATGGGCAAGTCACCATTGTTTGTGTCCTGTCGGCTTATGCTGAGACCAATGACACAAACAACTGCTCGCAGTTGAGTTGCCCATTGAGAGCCAACTTCTGCGAAAAAACTGTCAAGTGGAGCAGCGCCTTAACTCTGAGACTTGACATCCCTCAATTTTGACTCAGAACCACCTGGAGGCTGATACTTGATGTACATGATACATCCCATCAGGTATTACATGATCGAGTACATTTCTTCTGATGTAGGCCTACATTTCTTCTAACTTGGGTTTATGGGAACACCAGAGTAATACATGTACCGGTACATGTAGGCATTAACTTTTGCATTAACTCAGTGATAACTTGTAGTTAACCATAGGTTAACTTGACTACTGGTGGGATGTCAAATTCTGGGGTTTGTGGAACTCGGGTTAACACTTACCGGTAGTTAACTTTGAGATTCGACCTTACCCATTGTAAAACAGAACCTGGCACAGATTTAAAACATTATTGCCACACTTTAAATCATTCTTGGTGTCACGTACAATTGTTTTCAAAGTGTATTTGTAAATATAATCGGATATAAAACAAAGAATGAATGAAATATTTTATTCATATTGATGTTTGGACATAACATTTAAGTGTACAGCTTCTGGTATTGTGTTCACCGTGATGGTAATTGTACCGGTAGGTATTTTTCTGCGGTGATGATTGCCGTGATGGAGGGCTGTCAGATGCAAAATTGTGGGCACATGTTCTCTAGTATCTCATGATATCATGCTAGTACCCTAACCCTGATCTGGACTGGTCCCCTGCCCTCAAGATATAAGAGTGTTACGAGGGCAGTAAAAACCCTGTATAATTTGTGCCTGTCATGATGACATAGGCACTAAATTAGCCAATCTGATTGGCTAAGGGGAATTACTCTGATCTTGGAGGAATTCAGTATAATTCCTCCAAGCTCTGATTGAATCAGAGTAATCGTTACTGATCACCTGAGGAATATCATTCGTTTCAAAAGTTCTTGTCTCAAGAAACATGTCAATCACTTGACAAGCCACAAATTAAGCAGCCTGTCAAGAACATTGTCAGACACCAAACTGTGATTTGTCAGGTGTCACTAATTTAGTGACAGACACTAATTTAGATGACAGACACAATTTACAGGGTTTTTACTGCAATAATCTATTACAAGGCAGGCACTGAATCTGTGGTGGCAGACACCAAATAAACTGGTCTGCCACTTTGTCAGATGCCTTTCAAAACATTACTTTGAGGCTTGGTTGTTAATGCACTTGTGACCAGCCTCATGTTCCACACTTGGCCAATTCCAGCATGCACTGAAGACACATCTCTTCAGAAATAATGTGTTGTCTTATAATGTTAATGTTTTAAACTGGTTTTGCATTTATTCTGTTGATTTACTCCATGTAAAGCACTGTAGAGCAAATATTTATTTGGATATGGTGCTACATGTGTTTTAATAATAATAATAATAAGAGGAATAACGCAGGCCCTCTGATTGGTTCCGTTCCCACGTTTTTGCATTCGCCAGTATTGGATGTGTGCAATCAACATTCTGACTCAGATGTGCTCAGATGCGCATAGTTATTTTATTCATTGGATTGTCAATTTGGAGGCACAGGAGTATGTCTAGAAATACATAAAAGAATGTTTTATTGATCACCCTGTATAGCGTGTGTACATTAGTACACACACTATACATACAGGGTGATCAATAAAACGTTCTTTTATGTACATGTATTTCTAGACAAACTCCTGTGTTTGGAGGGTGTGTCAATGAGTTATGAGGAGGTGTCATATGGTACCGTACATCGTATAAGCATGATGTAGGTACATGTAACATGCCGAATGGTTGTATATGAAATGTAGATCGTTCAGTTTTCCCATTGAGAAGTACAGGGCCTGAAAATGTGGAATTGGTCCCAAAAATGGTGTTGATTTGACTACTAGGTTAAATGCATGTGCTAAATTAGCTCATGCATTTAACCTAGTAGTCAAATGATGCAAAGCTGAAGCTGAAGAAACTTGGCCTAGGCCCAGAATACTTTTGGGATGGGAATTTTCAGGTAATTTGCGTGTATTCAGGGATGTTTTTGAAAAGCGAAGATTGAAAAGTGACTGGAAATGGTCTGAATCATTCTAAAAATGAGTTTTTCAAAGGGGTCAGCTGTTTCAAAGTATTACTGGAGTTCAGGGAATTATACTGCCTGTCATTGTCATCTAAATGACATCATTCATAAAAAATCTTCTGCTATCTGTTAGTCACGTTGTGAACATCATTTGACCTTTAGTTGACAACGTTGATATAACGAGTTGACAATACATGTAAGTGCTTCATCCAACCAACAGATTTCCTCATAGTGTCTTACGTAGCAGAATGGAGCGTGATTCAACGCATACCTAGAAAATGCTAGTGACTGTGATCATGGTATATTTTTTTTGCTCACCTCTGTGAGGTGAGCTTTTCTTGCAGCGTGTCGTCCGTTGTCCTCATCGTCGTCTGTTGTCGTTAACAGGGGTGGCACGTTTCTAAAACGTTTGGCTTAGAAACTTGAAAAACTTGGTGCACAGATACCCTATGGGGTACCCCATATACTATCTGTACCCCTGTACTATCTGTTGGACCAAAGGTTTACGCTGCTAGCTAGAATCACAAAACTTTTATGGTGGGTTCCTCTGATGAGACAACATCACATAAATCCCAGGTTTTGATTTGACCCACTTTTCAAAGTCACTGAGGTTGAAGTTCAAAATTCCACTGTTTGGAGACTTATCAGAGAGGTGAGCACAAAATCCCTGGACATGATTTCATTTTGGTCTGTGATTTAAACCAATTCATTGACTGTCACAGAAAAGGCTGTCAAGGTGGGTGGAATTCTCAAACATTTTTTGGCAAAATTGCATTTTAGACACAATGTTTAATCAACTATAAATATTCTCCAGTTCTGACTTTAAGCTGGTAGCACACGAACAGACATTTCATTTAGATCAGCTCTGCAAGTCATTTCTGTGAGCTAAAACTGACATCATCTCTGCGAATTGTATGTCCACAACATGGTTCCAATAATTTTGCAGACATGAATCTCTGTGCGCTACTAGCTTTCGGTCATGGGACAGCAAACCATGCAGGAGGCAGTTTCTCCTGCCAAATTTCTGTCTCCACACTTCATTGAAATAGAGTTGCAGCCTTTTTGGCTTGCGGGAATTATACCGCAAAACACACTGGAATCCGGTTTTGGTGTGTATGCATCTTAATTGTACTGTACTTTAGATACATATTGGCAAAACATTTCTGAGTATTCATACCAAACTGTCTTTGGTGTAAACATTGTCTGCTTTCTCTTTGACTGCTTGAATAAAATGGAGTGTACAGCTTATTAGATGACCAGTGTTATGTAACAGTAAATTTTTAGTGCCATATTTATGTGTAGTTAGGCATCTTATGTATCATATAGGTCTGATTCAGGATGCTTTCACAATGAGACAAACAAGATGCTGGGAGAGCCAGTGTGCTATTAAGCCTACATGTAGCGACATCGCACTTGCGACTGGAGACAACTAGTCACCACTGAGCTACCTGGCGACTGGGAGGATCTAGCTGGAACTGGAGGCGACTGATCAGTCACCAGAAACGGTTGATGTACGCACCCTTGCGACTCGCTGGAACTGAGAAAACACCAGTCGCCGTGAGTCGCACATGTTCAATTTTCTAGCGACTAGTTGTTTCCAGTTTCGTTCAGCCGCTGCAATGTACGTGGGTTTGCGACTGATAGTGCAGGTGTGACAGGAATCAACGTCTCAGGAATGCAAGTCCGCCAGGAATCAACGTCCTAGGAATGCAAGTCCGTCAAACAATAGCCCGCTATTGTAAGATTATATTCGAATAGTCATGGTCTCCATATACATGTAGTCTGATACATGTATTCTAATCCCTCGCTGAACAATAGGACCGGACTTTGATTCCAGGGTGACTTTGTTTCCTGTCACACCTGTTTTCTGAAAGAAATCGAGTCTCAACACCATGGATGTTACCTGAGTTGCTGCTAGTCGCAAGTGCGATGTACGCAGTCAGGACATGACGACTGATTGAACCCTCCTTGTTTTTCCCAGTTGCTGAATTTGCAATGTGCGCATAGTGCGTAGGCCTACATCTATGGGCGGTTATGTCCGCATAAATTAGACGTGCACAAAACGTATTTGTAAGTGTAAAACAGATGTTTTTGTGCCAAAACAGATATTTCTCTGTATAAACAGACATACAAAACGTACAAAACGTGATTATTTTCGGCTAAACGTGTGTGTATTCCCAAAACGAATATATTTCTTGCAAAACAGACCCTGGGAACAGGATATGGGATAAGGGATCATTGTTGTGGTAATTAGTGCGGCGTGGGCCATAAAGGGTATTCCCAGCTACGCTTGGAAATGGCTTTAATGTACGCACCGTTGCGACATGCTGGAACTGAGAAATCGCTAGTCGCCGCAAGTTGCACATGTTCAACTTTCTAGTGACTAGTTGTATCAAGGTTTGTTCAGTCGCCGCGATGTATGTGGGCTTGCGACTGATGAGTGCAAGTTTTCTGAACGAAATTGAGTGTCATTGAGTCTCAACGCCCCGGATGTTACCTGAGTTGCTGCCAGTCGCAATGAATGCAATATACATGGTCAGGACCTGACAACTGATTGCATGTTCCTAGCTTTTCCCAGTTGCTGAATTTGCGCTGTGTGTACATCACCGGCGTCTGATCAGATCTGTTTCCAGTCACAAGTGTGATGTACGCTAGGCCTATGGCGTCCACAGACACTGAGTGGAATTCGGCTGAAAGTATCCATATACGGTACACAGTACACAGATTCGTATTACATGTAGCTAAAAGGGCCAAGTTCGTGCACACAGATAATGAGTGTTCTTAGCATGACGTTTCCAAGTACCGGTACACAGACAATTGTTGGTATTTATGTCATTCTTGTTTGAGGTATTCAACAAAGTTTATTCATTGTAAACATGGTAAAGGTACCCATAAGTTGATTTGCGATGTTCCATGATTTGCCTCTTAACCTGCATTTAGGACTGTGCATGTAGCATGTCAAAGATGCGTGTCACAAATTGTCCAATGTCACATGTACATGTATTTCCCAAACTTAACATTCTTTGTCCAATTGACACTCATGTATTCTCCATTTAACATCATCCTTGTTAAAGGGACCCTACAGGTAGCCTCCTCGTGGCATTTGGATGTATTTATTACACCGATTAGTTGGCATGAGAATCTAACTGACTTGTATTACAAGTAACATACACTTAACATCAACATTTTAGGCAAAGTTTGCAGGTTAATTGCTAGCACCACTTGAAGTGACCACATTGACATGAGCCCAATATCTAGCTGCCTGTACCATCCCTTTAAATCACTGGTGAGTTTTTTGCAGTGTTCTATCTGGTGCAATTTACTCTTCCAGCCCTACAGACGGATATATCCGTTTGCCAAAATCATTCTCAAATCCCATGAACGAGTATACAGGGTTCTGCCGATGCTGGTCGGCGCCGGACGGCCCCGTCCAGGACGCAGAAATGCCGACCGCCACTCAGCCTAAAAGGAGTATTTTCCGACCAGCACGATTTTTAAAAAAAATGTTGAATAAAAATGTGTAGAACTTCAATAAAATCATCATAAGAGAAAGTAATCTCGTATTTGTGCCTATGATCGATCTGAATGGTGTGGTTATCATCATCATAATTTATGCAGATTGAGCGAGTGATCTGGCGAACTAACGAAGTGTACCAAGAGAGATGCCCGCAACGCACACTATAATCACTTCCGAATTTCCTTTCTGTTCCCGCCATTCACAAAATGTGCTTCCCTCGGCGGGGCTTCCTGACACAGTTCTGACCAACGACAAAAACGGCGGGATACTTTTGTAGTAGAGTGGATCGGGGTCATTTGACGCCAAACGAGGATGCTTTTATTGATAAAGAAGCTCATTATTTCGACTCTCAGGTGCCAGGAAATCGCATTTCAGCAAGTCTAGTTTTAAAATTTTTCTGGGGGAGGCCCCCCCTTCCGTCCGGAACTCATTCAGTCCTGGGCAGAACCCTGAGTATATCCGTCCACCCCCAAACCCAATTTTCTACAATATATAAAAGATTGGCAAAGTACATTTTTTTTTAAATCCTGAAGTATTTTTTTTCTCAAAAAAATCACCTAGGATCTGGGAGTCGCGGCGGAAAAATCCCCTAGGGCTGAAAGAGTTAATGTAAGCTGTAAGAATTTCCGTAGCAGAAGTGCAATTTCTTTGGCGTAGCTCAGTCATGACAGTGAGTTTTTTGCCCTGAGGAACCGGTGGGGGAGGGAGTCAGGTTGAACAAAGATGAAAAAAATTCGCTCAGGAATTCCTGTTGAGAAATCAGCTGGGAACAAATCATATATTGGGATGCTGCAATTTATGACTCAAGTGGTCATCCATTTTGAATCTCAGGGCAATTCTAATGAATTGTCACAAGTGTGTATTTCATGAACCGAATTGAACAGTAGATGAGACAAACCGGTGAAATGACGTAGGCCCTGTTCACACAGAGTTGGTTTGATCTGGATGAAGGTCAATTCACTTGCTTTTTTGTACCATGAAAAAAGCTACATGTATGTGGTCTGTACTATTCTTCCTTTATCATGCTACAAAAAGTAAGTGAACTAGTGGCCACGAACCGGATCGAACCTACTCCATGTAAAAAGGCCTATTGAGAATCTCTTGCTGCACTTCCATTACAGCTTTTATATCCGGTCTTATTATTAGTGCCGGTGTCTATCCGCATATAAAAAAGACCGGATAATTCACGGCTTGCGCTTCCACTACTGGATATGAGGTTAGTAAGTTCAGCTACAGATGGCAATATGTGGAGTGAACCGAGTATTGTTGTGGTACTTTTGAGCATGAGCAATGTCGCAAGCGATCTTAAGCCACCTGTAGCCGAACATAATACTAGTAGTAGACCCGGACTTATTGCCATTCTACTAGAGAAAACACCGGTGTTGATCCACATCTAATTTAGATTCAGAGTACCGGTATACTCTGCTATCCAAGCTTAATACATGTAGATCCGCAGTTAATAGAACCGGACTTATTACCGGTAAACACGGACATTCTGTAATGGAAGCAGAATAAGCCCGGACAAATACTGGCTTTTCCTGTAATGGAAGTGCAGCTTCTGTCAGAATAGACATCATTACATGGGTTACTTTCTTAAAACCTGTTGATATTGTGCAGATACATACACATTTTTTTTTTACGTTGGCATATTACCGGTATTACATACTTTGAAAACATGCAAGTATTTGATGAAATGTCTTTGTGTACTCCTCAAGGAGCCTCAGTGTTCAGTGGGTACATCTCAATGTTGGTGTTCAAACCATGATCTGGCCAAATTCATGTTGTTGTTTTTTCAATGAAATGTGTAGCCCTATTTTGAAACAGCCTTGCATACTAGTGTCTTCTGCAAATCCTGCCTCTTATAGTGCCTCGTGTAACAGTCATGTGGTTTTTCCTGCCATTGTCACCATAAATGCATCTTTTGTTATTTTATTGAAGGCCCAATTATTTATGCAGTGCATATTTTGATACTATCGTTATGTAATAATGATAATTCCAGTTGATGTCTTGGCATTAGCACTAGCATTGAAATGTGTTGTCATGTAAATGTGCAAATATTTATAACTGATCTGCAAGCATAGCTTTCTTGACAAAGTTGAACTTTTGACTGTTCCGATCTCAATGTCCATTTTTTCTGTACCTAGCTTTGTGAAATTCAGCCGAAACAATCTTTTCAGATATCTTGTCGTAACATTGTCCTTAATAAATTGTTAGCTCGTATCTCAGTTTTGTCTGGTCATTACGAGTTTTGTCGATGATGCGTCTGTAATGTTGATGATCTGATTGTTTGAGCCATCAAAAACACGGATATCAGGGTCTTGAAAATTTTTATTGATAGCAATTTCAGCAATCTTATACACTAACCAGAATGTGGTTTCAATGTCACGTAGTAGAATGCAGTCTTATTAGGTATCCGCCACGGGTTACTAACGACTACTTGCGGCAGTAACCCCATGCAGGCGTTATCATGGTTATGCACTGATCTTATCGTAGTCGTCAGTAACCCGTGGTTGATACCTACTAGGTATCCGCCACGAGTTACTGACAACTACGTGTGGCAGCAACTCCATGCATGCGTTATGCACTGATCTCATCACAGTCATCCGTAGTCGTCAGTAATCCATGGCGGATACCTAATGGGCCGTATTCAAAAAGGGTGTTTAAGACTTAGACTCGTGTAACTTCATCAAATGCATGGTAAATGTGTGTGCATTTAGTGAAGTTACACGCGTCTAAGGCTGGCTGTCCATTCACGTGATTTCCGAGCGGCAGACGCTCGAAAGCATTGTTTGTTTTCGTCAGGTTGGTCGTGGACAAAGGATGCAACATCGCGCGGCACGAAAATCGCGTGAATGGATTCTTAGCCAGGCCTTTCCGTTTGACGGGCGGTAAAATGTGCATGCGCCTCGCAAACAATAGAAATTCTATTGTTTGCAAGGTGCAAACAGAAAGGCCCGCCAAACGGAAAGGCCTGCTTAGCCTTAGTCTTAATCGCGCGATGATCACCCCTTTTTGGATACGGCCCACTGTGTTTAACAACAACCAAAGAACCCCTTGTGTACTATATTTAACAACCAGCCAACGTGGTCCTCAAAGAACCAGCATGTGTTTTGATCCCCATACCTCGACTAAGTGACCAGTCTCTTACTAAACCATCCATATTGGATATGAAAAGGTAACAACAAAGTTATTCTTGTACGTGTATTCGTGCAAATAGTGACACTGTTGATAAGCTTGTCTATTCCAATATACATGTTGACCAGCATCTTGGAATGTTTGATGATTGTCCTATTGACATATTGTGCAAATGTGCTTATTCATCTTAGTTCACAAGAATCTGTGTCCAAGGCTTAATGTTGCCCTTTCCCTTTGCCTTGTCCATGGATTTTCCCTGAATGGCTGCAAAATGCCCCCCCCCCCTCCAATTTGTCCTGGCCCCGTATTCATAAAACGACTTAAGTCTAAGTGTGACATTTATCCTTTGTTCAACACAAAAGGTAAGTATCACACTTTGACTAAAGTAGGTTTATGAATACGGACCCTGCTCTTCAGACACCATGTGCCTTGTATTGGAGGCCGATTGCCCTGCTGGTCCCCCTGAATTTTCTGCAAGATTCCCTCCTGTCCTGGGACATTGATAGCAGGTATTAGGCACTGCCCTTCTTGCCACAAAATTCAGGGCCGTATTTAGTGGGGGGGGGGGAACCAAAAAATGTGATTTTCATGCAGATTTTGGGGAAAAACGGCAAAAAAGGTCTTCTCCCCCCCCCCCCCAGGACCAAAAAGCTAAATACGGCCCTGCTATTTTAACCACTGTCATGAAATTTTTACTAGTATCAACATTGGATGTGCGAGTGGAAAACAGCCATTGCTATTTTCCAAGATACTATCAATCAGCTATTTCATTAAGTTACCATCAATCAGAGCGATCCATATTTCTTGATTTAGTAAAAGTGCTTCACCTCATACCAATATGTGTGCTCTAGCTGGTGCAGTGCATTGTCATCATGTGTTCGGGTGCTAGTATACTTCTGTTCTTCAATGATCAAAGACAGTATCTCGATTGGTGACCTGTGGGAGCCTGATCATTTGAATGAGTACATTGTAAGAGCCCAGGTTTTTACTACAAAGTGCAGGGTGGTGTAGATTAAAGGCCCATTTCCACTACAGCAGTGTCCGCCGTGGCAGGCGCGGATCCAGGATTTTTGGCAGAGGGGGGTCAGGGCTGCTGAAGGTACCTGTGCCAACGGGGGGTCTGGGAGACCTCTGCCAGAAAATTGTGAAATCTAGAAGGCCTTAGATGCGATTTCCTGGGCATCTCAGTATACATTTTTGCTTATTATTGCAAATTATTGAGAGGAAAAAAACGGTGGTGGCGAGCAGGGGGTGTCACGACCCCCAAAACCCCCCTCTGGATCCGCGCCTGCTGTGGTTTGCAGTGTGTGGTGCGGTTTTCACAGGCAATGAGATAATTAACCCGCCAAATATTGTTAAACCATCGTCAAAGGATTCTCCAGACCCCTTTGAAATGGTTTATGCCCATTTCGCCTTCTCTCAATTCAAGAGGAGAGAAGGTCAAATTGGAAAAGACGGAATTGGCAGACACCGTGACAACAACACCACTTGCCGCAGAATGCAGCAGGAACGTTGTAACATAGCGGGAACAGGCATTTAGGCTGATGGACGGTCCAGTTGACCATGGTCCGCTGATCTTAACTTGAGACACTGTCTTTTACCATTTAGAGCAGACTTGCTCTAGTGATCGTATGTGGTTGTGTGTGTTGGAATAGTGGGTGGTCTGTGCATTGAAATCTCATCGCAACGCAGCCTGTCATAACTGACTCAGATAGTCTATAATATGAATTGCTAAGCACTATATTAAAACAGCATTTGAAAAGGGCCCTAGGGGCACTTCAAGCTTATAATCTAAAAAACCGCATGCATATTGGTCACCCAAGCAATAGATTTACCATAGCATACACTTTTTGACAGTGCAGGTTTTCTCCGAGCACTCTGGCCCTCCTGCTACACAAATTTGCCAGATATTGTCAATGGAGGTAGGCCTAAATAATGCCAAATGTGGCACTCAGCTTTAGATTATGTAGTATATTTAAAATAATTATCGTCAGTATGGACCAGTCTGGACCAAAGAATAACCTGGTAGTAATCTACATACTTTCAATTCATACTTCACCAACAATCCATACTTCACATTCCCACTTTTATTTTCAAGCCCCTCAATAAGTTGAATTTTGAATTTCCTTTTTTAATTTACAGATATCGCCTCCGTGGATTCCTGACGTCGAATCCCCAGCTGACACCAAATACATTCCTGAAGAGTTTGCCCACGATCGAGTGCAGTTGACGCCGCCAAACAGCGCTAAACATCATCATGAAGAACTTGAGACAATTCAGGAAGACATGCCGTACTTTGAACAGTTCTCATTTCACGGGAGTAGAACGAGTCTTCGGAGTATGTCAAGTACAACAGACCTGGGTCCGTTCTAATCAGTTACTGAAACTCGATTAAGGACTGAATTTGGAGCGGGTTGCTTAGAAGTACTGGTCCCACGTTACATAATCATTATTCAGATGATGTAAACTGCCTTGTTCCATCATTTTGGATCTTCAGTTTCGCAGAAGTATACATGCATGTACAGGTACTGGTACTTTGTTCAAGGACTCCATCTTTTGGGCTTACCAAAGTTGTGTCGCAGGCTGAACAACATGAGTTTTGTCTCCTGCAAGGTCAGCTTATGGTCTACGGACCATAAGTATTGTTGTCAAAACACAGGGGTGTAGCTAG
>NMRB01000409.1:84594-101623 GCA_002633025.1 Notospermus geniculatus
GCACTAGGCGCGATGTCTGCCCATTACATCAAGTGGCGATCCCCCACTGCATTGCATGGTTTATTCGTGAATTACCAGTTGGCGAGTACACATGAGGGAACAGCCCTCTTCCCCACCGAAACGGGGTGGGTTTCCCCAGGGCATTGTAACGCGCTATGCAGAGTGGAAATGCCCTGGGTTCCCAGGATGAGTTAACCCTGACACCAAGATTACCCAAGATTACCCAGGTGTTAACCTGAACCCTTGACTCTTAGTTAACATCTAGTTGACACTTCTTTAAAGTTTTCCATTCTTCTCTGGGCAAGAATCTGTAGCATACACTAGGTACAGTAAACATGGCTGCCTTCATAAAGGCGCTGCTCCACTTGACAGTTTTCTCGCAGAAGTTGGCTCACAATGGGCAAGTCACCATTGTTTGTGTCATGCTGAGACCAATGACACAAACAACTGCTCACAGCTGAGTTGCCCATTGAGAGCCAACTTCTGCGAAAAAACTGTCAAGTGGAGCAGCGCCTTAACTCTGAGACTTGACATCCCTCAATTTTGACTCAGAACCACCTGGAGGCTGATACTTGATGTACATGATACATCCCATCAGGTATTACATGTGATCGAGTACATTTCTTCTGATGTAGGCCTACATTTCTTCTAACTTGGGTTTATGGGAACACCAGAGTAATACATGTACGTGTAGGCATTAACTTTTGCATTAACTCAGTGATAACTTGTAGTTAACCATAGGTTAACTTGACTACTGGTGGGATGTCAAATTCTGGGGTTTGTGGAACTCGTAGTTAACCCCTGGGGTTAACACTTACCGGTAGTTAACTTTGCGATTCAACCTCACCCATTGTAAAACAGAACCTGGCACAGATTTAAAACATTATTGCCCCACTTTAAATCATTCTTGGTGTCACGTACAATTGTTTTCAAAGTGTATTTGTAAATATAATCGGATATAAAACAAAGAATGAATGAAATATTTTATTCATATTGATGTTTGGACATAACATTAAGTGTACAGCTTCTGGTATTGTGTTCACCGTGATGGTAACTGTAGTAGGTATTTTTCTACGGTGATGATTGCCGTGATGGAGGGCTGTCGGATGCAAAATTGTGGGCACATGTTCTCTAGTATCTCATGATATCATGCTAGTACCCTAACCCTGATCTGGACTGGTCCCCTGCCCTCAAGATATAAGAGTGTTACGAGGGCAGTAAAAACCCTGTATAATTTGTGCCTGTCATGATGACATAGGCACTAAATTAGCCAATCTGATTGGCTAAGGGGAATTACTCTGATCTTGGAGGAATTCAGTATAATTCCTCCAAGCTCTGATTGAATCAGAGTAATCATTACTGATCACCTGAGGAATATCATTCGTTTCAAAAGTTCTTGTCTCAAGAAACATGTCAATCACTTGACAAGCCACAAATTAAGCAGCCTGTCAAGAACATTGTCAGACACCAAACTGTGATTTGTCAGGTGTCACTAATTTAGTGACAGACACTAATTTAGCTGACAGACACAATTTACAGGGTTTTTACTGCAATAATCTATTACAAGGCAGGCACTGAATCTGTGGTGGCAGACACCAAATAAACTGGTCTGCCACTTTGTCAGATGCCTTTCAAAACATTACTTCGAGGCTTGGTTGTTAATGCACTTGTGACCAGCCTCATGTTCCACACTTGGCCAATTCCAGCATGCACTGAAGACACATCTCTTCAGAAATAATGTGTTGTCTTATAATGTTAATGTTTTAAACTGGTTTTGCATTTATTCTGTTGATTTACTCCATGTAAAGCACTGTAGAGCAAATATTTATTTGGATATGGTGCTACATGTGTTTTAATAATAATAATAATAAGAGGAATAACGCAGGCCCTCTGATTGGTTCCGTTCCCACGTTTTTGCATTCGCCAGTATTGGATGTGTGCAATCAACATTCTGACTCAGATGTGCTCAGATGCGCATAGTTATTTTATTCATTGGATTGTCAATTTGGAGGCACAGGAGTATGTCTAGAAATACATAAAAGAATGTTTTATTGATCACCCTGTATAGCGTGTGTACATTAGTACACACACTATACATACAGGGTGATCAATAAAACGTTCTTTTATGTACATGTATTTCTAGACAAACTCCTGTGTTTGGAGGGTGTGTCAATGAGTTATGAGGAGGTGTCATATGGTACCGTACATCGTATAAGCATGATGTAGGTACATGTAACATGCCGAATGGTTGTATATGAAATGTAGATCGTTCAGTTTTCCCATTGAGAAGTACAGGGCCTGAAAATGTGGAATTGGTCCCAAAAATGGTGTTGATTTGACTACTAGGTTAAATGCATGTGCTAAATTAGCTCATGCATTTAACCTAGTAGTCAAATGATGCAAAGCTGAAGCTGAAGAAACTTGGCCTAGGCCCAGAATACTTTTGGGATGGGAATTTTCAGGTAATTTGCGTGTATTCAGGGATGTTTTTGAAAAGCGAAGATTGAAAAGTGACTGGAAATGGTCTGAATCATTCAAAAAATGAGTTTTTCAAAGGGGTCAGCTGTTTCAAAGTATTACTGGAGTTCAGGGAATTATACTGCCTGTCATTGTCATCTAAATGACATCATTCATAAAAAATCTTCTGCTATCTGTTAGTCACGTTGTGAACATCATTTGACCTTTAGTTGACAACGTTGATACTCTAGATCCATCTGTAAGAGACCAAGAGACTCCACCCCTTTTTGGTGAATTCATAATTATTTCTTGGTGAATGACAGGCCTACTTTTCTCTGGTTGGATAACCAAACTTATCCATTTCCAGACGTCAAGGTTAGGTGAATCTGAGGAATGATCAGTGCTTGCTGACCCAAGTGTGTTTTTCTATGAATGACCACCTGGCCATGCCCATTTTATGAATAATAATCAACAGGGTTGGCTTTACTGAGGTTTCTTTGTTGGTCTCTTAGAGATGGATCTAGAGTATAACGAGTTGACAATACATGTAAGTGCTTCATCCAACCAACAGATTTCCTCATAGTGTCTTACGTAGCAGAATGGAGCGTGATTCAACACATACCTAGAAAATGCTAGTGACTGTGATCATGGTATATTTTTTTGGCTCACCTCTGTGAGGTGAGCTTTTCTTGCGGCGTGTCATCCGTTGTCCTCATCGTCGTCTGTTGTCGTTAACAGGGGTGGCACGTTTCTAAAACGTTTGGCTTAGAAACTTGAAAAACTTGGTGCACAGATACCCTATGGGGTACCCCATATACTATCTGTACCCCTGTACTATCTGTTGGACCAAAGGTTTACGCTGCTAGCTAGAATCACAAAACTTTTATGGTGGGTTCCTCTGATGAGACACATCACATAAATCCCGGGTTTTGATTTGACCCACTTTTCAAACTCACTGAGGTTGAAGTTCAAAATTTCAGTCTTTGGAGACTTATCAGAGAGGTGAGCACAAAGTCCCTGGACATGATTTCATTTTGATCTGTGATTTAAACCAATTCATTGACTGTCACAGAAAAGGCTGTCAAGGTGGGGGTGGATTTCTCAAACATTGTTTGGCAAAATTGCATTTTAGGCAGAATGTTCAATCAACTGACATTCTCCAATTCTGACTTTAAGTTGGTAGCACACAAACTGACGTTTCAGTTAGATGAGCTCTGCAAGCCATACCTGTGAACTAAAACCGACCTCATCTCTGCGAGTTGTATGTCCCCAACATGGTTCCAATTTGCAGACATGAATCTCTGTGTGCGACCAGCTTTCGGTCGTGGGACAGCAAACCATGCAGGAGGCAGTTTCTCCTGCCAAATTTCTGTCTCCACGCTTCATTCAAATAGAGTTGCAGCCTTTTTGGCTTGCGGGAATTATAGGCCTACCGCAAAACACACTGGAATCAGGTTTTGGTGTGTATAAATCTTAATTGTACTGTAGTTTAGATACATATTGGCAAAACATTTCTGAGTATTCATACCAAACTGTCTTTGGTGTAAACATTGTCTGCTTTCTCTCTGACTGCTTGAATAAAATGGAGTGTACAGCTTATTAGATGACCAGCGTTATGTAACAGTAAATTTTTAGTGCCATATTTATGTGTAGTTAGGCATCTTATGTATCATATAGGTCTGATTCAGGATGCTTTCACAATGAGACAAACAAGATGCTGCAAGAGGCAGTGTGCTATTAAGCCTAGCGACATCGCACTTGCGACTGGAGACAACTAGTCGCCACTGAGCTACCTGGTGACTGGGAATGGATGTTACCCGAGTTGCTGCCAGTCGCAAGTGCGGTGTACGCGGTCAGAACATGACGACTGATTGGATCCTCCTTATTTTTCCGAGTTGCTGAATTTGCGATGTGCGCGCAGCGCGTACATTACCATGATTACCAGCGTCTGATCGGATCTGCTTCCAGTCGCAAGTGCGATGAAATCAACATGGAACTTATTTTGTTTTTCTTATTCAAACACTTGAGCCTAATTATGCATAAATATGGTTGGATGACTATTGTGAATTCTGTTTAGGGGAATATGAGTGTAAGGTAACCCACATAATGCGAATAGCTCTCTTCTATTTCCATTTGGTTTTATCTATGGAGACTTATTACAATTATTTAATAAGACAAACTTTTGTCTGTTTTCTCGTGTTTTCATTTGAATTGATGCTTTCTGTTCAACAACTGAAGTGGCAAATGTTTCAAAAAAACCCTCACAACAGAGACCGAGAGAAATGACGGTGATCCTTGACGTACCGGGGTACACGGAGCACGCTCCAAGTTGGTGAATTCCCAGCTGGGAGGCCAACAACAAGGCCATGAAGGAAATCTTCTCGCCCGATGATTTCATCAGAAGCACTCTGCATGCTACTGGTCTCCATCGCCCAGCCAACTAGGCCTACTGACCACGCCCAACACTGCTGAACTTCCAGCTTGAAGGCCAATGACTAGGTCGTGAAAGAAATCCTGTGTGGCCATGATTTCGTCAAAAGACTAAAGAGCCTATCATGCCACAGGGGCAGATTCAGGATTCGGGAAAAGAGGGGACGCCCTGTGCTAGGCTACTAAGCATTGAAATCTGCGGTGGATTTCAAAGATTTGCTCCAAATTCCAGAATTTCACGGTCAATTTACAGATTTGTTGGCCAAAATGGGGCGCCCCCACCCGGATCCGCGCCTTTGCCAGACTCTCCGTCCCTGTATCCCGATCACCCATCCAGTGTGAACGTGATTTCCCTCGGCTCTTTTGGCTACGCGCAGTTACAACAGGCCATCATCTCAATGGCCGTCAGCGGGTTGGACCGTGACGTTGGCGGTCTTTAGAGAAAAACATCTATTTTCCGTCAATGACTTTCCCAAGGTCGTCATATTTGTTGTGTAGGCCTATAGGTACCCCTCAATCACAGGGACTTGAGGCATGCATGGCAGGGGTCGTGGGTGTTCCCGAGGTCCAAAAGCACCCCACGGACAGTGCCCTGGCCCCTGGGGTAAAATACCCCAGAAATATGTAGGCCTATATATTATTATATATACATATTTCTGGGGTATTTTACCCCAGGGGTCAGGGCACTGTCCGTGGGGTGCTTTTGGACCTCGGAAACACCCACGACCCCTGCCATGCATGCCTCAAGTCCCTGTGCCCTCAATGGGCAAGTAGCCTATTCAATATTAGCCTCCCTGAATGCCATGCCGGTGATGTTGGGATGCAACTGGCATGACTGGTCATCATTCCAGACAACGTAACTTTCAGTTCTTTCAACAGGCTACAGGTGGCGTTGGTGGTGTACATTTCAGGCAATCTGAAACCCCGGGTCTGAAACGGGCAATGGTCTTCACAGGCCAGTTGAGGGGGTTCATTTGCGTACAACATAGAGTTTTCGCAAAGCCCCCGAAACGCCAACGCGAACGTCTAATCCTTTTGTTCGGTCCTATCTTCGTGGCATCGAACAATGGGTTTGGCGTTCGCGTTGGCGTTTCGGGGGCTTTGCGAAAACTCTGTAGCCAATCATAACAGACCCGACACCTATGTTCCGCGTTATGACTGAAGTCACGCCAGATCTAAGAATGGATTTCAGGTTTCAGTCCTTGGTTTGTGGTCGAGAGAGAGAGAGAGCGTCTGGAAACCTCACATCTTGACTAATCAAGGCCTCCGGTCACTCCGCCCTTCGAACTACGCTCCCTTCACCCTTGACGACCACCGTTTGTCATCCTGCTCGCAGACAGGTCGTTCCATGGACCGCACCCCCCCCCCCCCACCACCACTGTCAATGATAAATGCGTGTAATCCAATGTTTTGTGAATAAAACATGCATTAACGTATTAGATTATTCTTCATTTTGAGATTTTCATCGATCCAAACCTCACAATGTTCCTTTCTTCGTCATAAACCGCGCTTTCAGTAAAGTTTGGCTGCTTCAGCCGCCAGGCTCATGGGCGGCAAATGCGAGCGATAAATGCTACGGTGGTCGGCAAGGGTGGATGGAGCGATAGTAGGAGTGACAGGAAGCCTTGGTTTAAACTCCCTACGCAGTTGTGTATCGCGCCACCTTCGGTTTACTCGCTCTCCACAACTGCTTAACTTCGTAAGATTCGCCGCGTTTGGTCAACAGATGGCGCTGAGAGAGTCGACCAATGAGAGCACCGAGCAACCGGTAACCAAGCTGGCCTGAGACACTTTTTCATTGGCCGAGCGATTCGTAGCCATGGTAGCACAAGAACATCCGTTGCCAACGGGCCAAACAGTTCTGAAAGCAGCGTGCTGATAGGCTGTAAAACTCGCGCCAGGCCCAGACGCCATCTGTTGACCAACCGCGGCGACTTCCACGAAGTAAAGCAGTTGTGGAGAGCGAGTAAACCGAAGGGGGCGCGGTACACAACTGCGTAGGGAGTTTAGCCTTGGTTGGGCAAGATGGAAACCTCAACGCATGAAATAATTGAAAAAAACGTCTGCCGCATCCCACTGTGAAATTCCTACACCACGAACGGTTAAAACAACTTGAAAACTAACTTGCATGGCTGTACTATACATCATCGATCCAAACGACGGACAACATGCCCTAGTCCCAAGGCCGAGTCCGTTTGAGACAGCTGGACAAACACTTGCTTTGGCGGCACGTGACGTTTTTCTTGTCACGGCACCATGAGATTTTCCATAATGCGTTGTTACACATTAATGTAAATATTCAATTTGCCCCAAATTGCCTTCATCCCCCCCCAAACAAAAGTTAAAACACCGTTATTGTGATGAGACTGCCGATGTGATACGATCAGGGTTTCTGCCAGAAATTTTTTTGAGGGTAATAACTTCTTCAAAATCAGCAAAAACCCCATGAAATTGAAGAAAATGGCCCTTTTCTGTTCCTTTGAGGGTACTCACATATTACTCTGAGTACCCTCTGGCGGAAACACAGATTTAATCGGCGAAATTCGAAAACTGGTTGAAGATGCGCCATTTTCGCGTTTAACGCGTTTAATCGCTTTTTAGGACGTCATGAACATGATTGAATTTGAACGAGTTCACCGACACTTCGACATTTCATATGACATTGCAGTGCAAACTTACATATTGTATATTAGCTTTTTTTAGGTCAATAACCGTCTGATAATTGAGCGACTCTGCTGGATATTGACAAATAACAGCAATGTCAACCCGGTAATTGATTGATGGACTGAGAGTAGGCCGGCCGACAGCAATGTTAAACGTTGGTTCGTACATTGCCTTTGGATATTTCTGCCGTGACTGAAAACCAATAACAAGCCACCGGGTGCGTAGTATGTTGGATATAATAATCATAACTCGACTGAATCAGCAATTAAGAGGAAACATTCGTGGATGTCTGCACATGGTATCGTAAATTCCATTGGAAACGGGGAATGACCGACTTTCTGCGCTCAGGTGATGTCCGACACAGATACTGTATAGAACGATGAACATGATAAAGCGTTTGGAAGTAACTTATTAGCTGCATCAGAGCGTATGTATCTCTATGGCTATACAAATCGATTTCACCCGACTCGTGCCGTACATTACATGGAATAGTGTGGCAGTTTTCTACCCAATCGTGCTCAAAGCAGCTGGATTGTCCTTACCATTGCAACGGAGGACCGGTATCTAGGATTTGCAGCAACAGGTTGTTCATCACGTTCATTGCACTTTACGCTAGAAGGATGGCGTGGTAAGTTAGCCACAGGTAAGTTTTCAAGTTTATTTTGGAAATAACCTGCTGTTTGCAGAATCTCCACTTAGCTAATGGGTATGATTTACAGTGTGTAGCCTACTCGAGAATTCTCTCAGTGAAAAGTACGGTAGGCCTAGGCTATCTGTGGAGTGGTGCTATCGTCAGCATGGTCAGAGCGAGTCGGCTCTAGTTCCCGCCAAATCAGCCATGTCAGCCTGGCATATCATGGTGAAAGGGTTTCTTGTGCGAGTTTTGCAAGGGCTTATCCAGGATTTGGGAAAAGAGGGGGCGCCTTGTGCTAGGAACATTGAAATATGCGCCCAGTTCCAAAATTCCACTCGATTTAGATTTGTTGGCCAAAAGGGAGGCGCGCGCCCGGTGCGCCCCTCTGGATCCGCGCCTCAGTTGGGTCTCTAAATACCTGGCTTTCTGAAGGCGCCGTTCCACGTGACAGTTTTCTATCGAAAATTTGCTGTCAGATAGTCAATTATTGCTCTCAGACAGCAATAACTGCTGTCATATAGGCCTACATAGAAGTATACGAAAACGTCGGTTAACAAAGGCATCACAAAGCATTCGCGACCGTAAAGCCATTTGTTAACCGGCGTTTTCGTATACCGTATACTTCTATGTAATAGGGGCCTAATGGGCAACTTAACCATAGAAACTATGGGTTGTCAAATGTGTCATTTAATTCAGCGTACGTATTAGCCTAAGCTATCAGAGGAAACCAACAATATGGTGAGTTGCCTATTGAGAGAAAATCTCGTATGGCTCCTGTTATCAGGCGTTCTTAGAACAGGTTTTTGGAGGACTGGGGACACCGGTCTCCACCTGCAATTTAGAAGCGTGTAAAAATGCTAGCGCTCTCGGTTCCTGATTACAAAATAGGGAGGTTTAGAAATCAAACGATAAACGTAAACGTTTACGACAACGTTATTTTGTACCGGAAATGCAATATAAAATCAGTGTTAATGTATACATGTAGTACATGTATGAAAAACTAACGTTTTCAGAGGCATTGGGAATCTCCAACACCCGGGCCAAAACCCTGTGAAAACCGCACCGCTCGCCGTAAACCGCGGTGGAATCCGCTCTCGTGGAAACGGGGTTTACAGAACGAAGCCGGAGGCACGGAAATGATCGCTCCACGGTCGTCTGACGAATCCAAATGGATCGTGCCTACCATCAATACATATCGGAGATGTTTTCATGTCGAACTTGTCATTGCCACGGTGTAATTGGATTCATTAGGCGATTTTCCTTCCAGAATGATTTACATGTCACCCGCTTCCACCTCGTTTGATGGGATGTGAAAATAAGGTCACGATACATTTGCGATCAATTTTTCACCTGATCTGTGATGGATGATGCAAGCCACACAGATACCGTGCGTCGCCATTGCGTGTTCTGACATGAGAAAGAACAGTGAGGTTTCGCAAATCAGACGAAACATGAAGTACGAACGTTCCTTTCAATGACTAGCACCAGCGCTCGTCCAAGATGGTGGCTATGGTGGCCATATTGAATTTGGCTATCCATCAATTATCTTGAGAATACGGATCGATTGCCTGAAATTTTTTGTGATAATTGGTCTACTGCTGCACGGCAATCATCTTGAATTTGATTTCTGCCAGTTTGAGAACGCTTGACCGATGCTCTGCGTTGCTCTGACTTGTTATTTTATCTCTTGAACAAACAAACCAAAATTTCCTCTGGTGTTAGTCATCATGTTTTATTGTGAAGCATTAAACACTGACTAGTGTAGCACTAATACGAAATTGGACTTCATTTATGGCTCGTACCACAAATATCGCCTGCGGGGTTCATTGGCACACGGATTTTGTCCGATTCAGGTCCGTAAAAAATCTATCAAACCGACTTTTGCGTTACCGTATCCAGAAAACTAGGGGCAAACGGACTGGAAACGGACCGGATCCGTGCGCCAATGAACCCCACTTAAAGCTGCTTTTCCACGAGGCGTTTGCGGGCGTATGACGTTTAATAGAACGACGGGGTTTTAATACGGTGTATATTAAAATTTTGCAATTTACTTTCGTTTCCACTTCGTAGTACGAAGTGGACATTTAAAAATTAAAGATGCACCATAACGCTTTCGGTCTAACCTGATATGCTAAAAGACGCACTGGCGGCAGGGACATTTGTGGTATCAACCATCTCCAGAAATACATTAGGTCCTGGAAATGAAGTTGAATTTCGTATTTCGTACAATGTACTTCGTGTTCCGTCAGATTTAATGATTTAGATTCGATATGAATCTTCCCACCTGGATGCACCATTAATATTAATATATTCTGCAGTCAAATGTGGCAAACTTCGTGCAGTGATTACGTTGATCCATACAATGGTCAGGCTTGTTCATTAGATAGTGAGCCATGATAATCGGCATACAGCTGGGATAAAATAATGAGATACAATGTTTTTGATTTCCAAACATTATTTTCAACCAGTACATCACTTTTCTTTTATATCATGACATATTAAAATCTCATAACCGCTTGACCTGATTTCACATCCTCTGCCTGTCATGCCCGTGGACTGTATACATGTACCATTGCTGTGAATTTTAATAACCTCGAATGTTTTTTTTTCTTCAAATTTCTGTCACCAAAATGGTCATATCTACCAAGAATCGCCGATTTAAAAAATGATAAATGCCCTAATAATAGGCCTACATGTGGCCGCCGGTCGTTCAAGCTAGCGCCGTCAACTGGCTTGAAATCACTTTCCGCCAGAATCCATGCCAAGGCCGATACCACGACACTCCGAAGGGGACACAGCCGAAGTCCTACCCTTGAAGAAGTTCAACCTGCTGCTATAGCGTGAGTGACCCTTCATCAGGTAAGGTAACATGCTTCAACTCATTTTTCTATGTGTAGCAACACTCACAGTGCCTAATTGGTAACTTTGATCATTCAGATCGATAGATTTGAACAGTCTTGTCGAGCATGACCGAAGAAGTAGATCCCGGAGCAATATGGCGCTGTCCGATATACATCAGAGATACGATGTTGGCACGAATCGTTCTCTGACGTTCAGATTGGTTAACGAAATTTGGCCTGCACGGCTTTGCAGAGGTCAGAGATGATCAGCGCAATGAGACCCATACATGTAGCTAACGCTCACAATATGTATCTTCGCCGTTTGTGAAAAGAATTGACCGTCTCTCCACAACTCCACCGATTGCTTCTGGTGATGGCGCAGCTGCTTCTGCTTGACCTTAAAATCCCCCAACCGATTTCCCGCTGCCGCTGGCAGGCAACAACCTTGGCATCATCGATATTGCTCGCCGGTGATCAAACAATATGATATGGTGCCAGACTGCATGCCTGAGCGATAAAAGCTTCGGCAATATCGCGCGGCTAATCTCTGTAACCACAAAATGTCGGCAATGATGGACGAGTGCCGTCTAGAAGACCGTCGAATGATATTCTGACAGTGTTTGGCAAACAGAGCTTCCGGCTATTATATTGATTGCAATATTTTCAAAGTATGTTATTGTGGTTGTTCTGATGTTTTCGCTGAGCTATATAATATGGGCGTTGAGCAGACGATGCGCCAAAGGACAATATCTCATTAATCCGTTGCCATTTAGTGGCTACCTTAATTAGACGTCTAATTGTGTACGTGTATTTGGTGAATAGAACGACGTGATGATGTAATATCACAGTCTCAATGATGTAACCGCGAAAACTGGGCATCATTAGCTGTGGTTACACTACATAAATCCCCGTGCTTTCCCCGGGGATTTTGCGGTTACACCCGCCTATAAATCGCCGAGTCTAAATAGACCCGTGTCTGAAATCCCCGTGCTTATTAGCCCCAGCGATCTCGAAGGGGCAACGCCGGGGCTATTTAGACACGGGGATTTTATGTAGTGTAACCGCGAAATCCCCGTGTTTATTTGTAGTTCCAAGCACCCGGCGACAGACGGCGATGCAAATCGATGAGTCATGCGCATGCGTATAGGATATTTCACGCCTCCAGTAGCCACTCGATGACAGAGAGTTGCCTATGCAGTGCCCCTATCGCCGGGATACGGAACTTATTACCAATCGCACTTTTAGTAGTGTAACCGCTCGCCGTGTCAACGCCGTGTTTTTTCTGGTTCGGAAAAACCCCGTGTCTCAAAAAGCACGGGGATTTTGGATTGGTGTAACCACGGCTATTATCTCTACCGGTAATTCAGAGGGGATCAATCGTCCGCAGAATCATATTACCATGTTTCCTCGTATACAAGTGTAAAAGGAATGGTAAAGTTTGGCAACATCTAACTTCGACCCAATGGAATGCGGAAGTCATGTAATGTTACAGAGCTTTGTGGTTTTTAATCATGCCTGTCGACCATTTATGGTCGTTTCCCGATTGTTCGCGCTGTCCACCGGTCATTCAATAGCCGCGTGTGATTAAAGGTCCGTGGAAATTCCAACTATCAATTTCCTAACTTCCGCATTCCATTAGGTCAAAGTTAGATGTTGCCAGACTTTTTTTCTTTTTTAGTCCTACGAGTGCGAGTCCGAGTTGCAATTAGACTGCTTTTATAGGTAATATATCCGTCGGCGAATGGTGATGATTTCGCCTGAGCCATTTATGCTAACCCTTCATCGAACACTCTACATGTAAAAACTAATAAGTTCGAGAAACCCCCTTGTCCCCTGACTGGACCCATTTGCCAGGGTTTCTTTAAATGGGGACAAGACAATGGGTTCATGGTACCGGTACCCAGAACATTTGTTTTTCGGTATGAAATGAATAGGTCCTTCGGTTGCAGTAGCCCATAATGACCAGTTTCATGGGTCACTTTGGCCCATCTACGATTGCTGCCCAGTGGGGATTGGCACATGAGCAGCTTTCGGGTCCAACTGACCCTACTTCTACATGCTACCCAGTTGGGTCACTTGAACCCATGGGGAAATCAGTATTTGTACCCATGGGACCGGGCGATTTTTCACAGTAAAGGTCCCGCTATATTACTCCTACGTACGCGCACGCGCTGTGAGTACATAGCAGCAGTATTTCACGAGCAGCAGAAATACACGTAAAGCCTAGGTCACACTGTGGCGACTTAAGGCGGTGACAGACTAGCGCGACGCCGCGCGGAGCTAAGCGTTTTCTTTTGTGTTTTCAGGCACCACTGAGCACCATGTGCTGTGGAGCGCAAAAACACAAAAGAAAACGCGTCGCTCCGCGTCGCGTACGCACTAGTCTGTCACCGCCTTTAGGCGGGCGAATCACCGCGAACTAAAGCGAAATGGTCGATGGACCATGAACATACCTCTCTCTGTCATTGCAACATTATGTCCAAAGGTGTGAGCACATGGTCCATGGTCCATTTCATTCTAATTCGCGGGGATTCGCCCGCCAAAGTCGCCACAGTGTGACCTAGGCTTTATACCGGTACCCGTTTTGAATGTGTATCTCGAACGCGAGCAAAATCAGAATCGGTGTCATCAGAATGTCGCACCGATCACCACCCACATGATATTAATGGCATCGAACCAATCAAAGTAATGGCGTTTGGGGATACGGAGTGTTATTTCGTCGTTTATCGTCTTCTCAATCATCGTTTTTAGCGACAAAGAAACCTGATATGCATACCTTGCTACGTTTTTACACCGGCTCCAGTGTCGAAGTCCAGAGATGTGGGTGGCAACCTGTAGAGGTTTTTCCAACAAGTTTTACGATTCGTTCGCGACACCTTCACGACTGCTGTCGCAAAGTCGTCGTGAGCTTGTCGGGAAGACAGTAGATGATCTACATCCTTGATGATCTACTGGCTTCCCGACAAGTTCACGATTCGTTCACGACGACTTCGCGACAGCAGTCGTGAAGGTGTCGCGAGACGGCAGGTGCGGATCCAGGGGGGGGGGGGGGGTCATGACCCCCCCGCTCGCCACCACCAATTGTTTTTTTTCTCAATACATGTAGTTTGTGACAATAAGCAAAAAAAACCAAGACTAAAGCTTCTGTTTTGATACTGAGATGCCAGGAAATCGCATCTACGGCCTTATAGATTTCAAAATTTTCTGGGGGAGGATCCCAGACCCCCCGTTGGCGCAGGTATCTTCGGCACCCACCTGCAACGACCGCCCTTGGCGGCCCTGACCCCCTCTGCTAAAAATCCTGGATCCGCGCCTGGACGGTCTGTGGCCGAGAGGCCGCGGGTTCGATACCCAGCAGTCGTCGCTCCCATGCACACCCAACACCAACCGTGGTCTGATAAGATCGAGTCAGCGCAAAAGTGAGCTGCTCATTGAATTCCCCAGAAAGATTTCTGGCTGTTGTTCAGAGGGACTTGGGCCAAAGCGCTTTGTGACTGTATAACAGTGGAAAGCATTGTTTTTAACCTCACATTGATTTCTGAGAATTTTAATGAGTCTGCGTGTGAATCAAATCATGCAGAACGTTGCATAGTTGATTTCTTTACGAACGTATCGCTGCACACTGTAACGTGGTAGTGTTCACTAGGTGTGGCTTAACAGCTTCTCTCTGCTACTTCCAAATGTTGTATCTTAACTGGAGGTTGCCATCGACCACACACACTTGGATTATCTCTCATCGCTTCTTGAACTGACATGATCCTGGGATTTCTCCATCGATTGATGGCTCAGATTACCAAAGGAAATATACAACGAGGTCATCAGCGAAGGGAAATCGATGAGAAAGAATGGATCCTCACCTCCCGTCGTTGTCGTTGTGCAAAACGACACAAATAGGTGTCGAGTATCGGCGTTTTCCCAAAGAAGCCTGTTTTTAGACCGGTGTAAGATTTGATTTTTCTGTTTTCCCCATCCTATCTCTGCCGGAATAAGTTGCGACTTCGCAATAGGGCAACACACAGAAACGTGTTGATCTATCTGCCTGTCCCAGAACAACAAAAACACACACAGAAACACTAGTAGTCGATGGAACGAATTTAGAATTGCCGATCAATGGCAAAAAAAGGTGGCCGATTGACAGAATAAGCCGCATCAAACAATGGGAATTCCATTGTGTGCCATAGAGTAACGTACTTCCGATCGGAGATTTTAAAATTCAGCCCTACCTACGTCAACATCACTACCGATAAACACCCAAAAATGTCGAAACTCCCACGTACAAGAATTTCGCAACTGTGTCTTATAAGCCAACAAATATATCATCATGCTTTTTTGTTTGTGTCTGAGTATTAATCATTATTAATCACGCTATATCTTTAGATAATTCCCCGTCAACAAGAAATCCTACCAATGACAGAAAATCTTCACCGACAACATTCCTTCTTATCTCACGCTCTATTCACCACCCAAAGCGTTACTTAGGAAACCCCCACTTGGTGAGGAGTACGGTATTGGTGCCTATTGACCTTGATATCCAATGGCGCAGACGAAACCCCTCGGTGCTTCAAAGGAGCTCTTTCTACGATATATTCTCGGTATTGGCAAGAGACCGCTGAGGCGAGAAGATGGATACTTGCCATCATCAAGTTTGCCGATAACAATGTGTGATTATACCGAGGGGCTTTTGACGTTCAAGGGGGATTTCTTAGAGAAGCATTTTGTAATTCTCTGCGCAATCAAGCTATTTCCCCGTTGATTGGAAGTAAATACTCGGTTACCAGACAGAAGAAAAGTGATCAGGGGACGCTAATGTACCATTTGGAGAGAAATTACCTGAAAATGTCTGAGAATCGCCAAGAAAACCTCAAAGAATCGAAATTCATACAGAGGATGTCGTTAAGCCTACATGTAACTGCTGTGATTCGTCGGTAATAATGGTTCACTGGTGTTGGGGGAATTCAGGCATGGTAATTCCTTTGAAGTGGATGAAAATGTCGCTGGTTTGTAGTTTGGATATACATGTACATGTGCAAAGAACCACACCCCCTGTAATCATCGATATGAAAAATATCTATACTATATGACAAACACATCGCACTACTACCGCACTACTGCACTCTCTCCTGACCTGGCCCCAGGCAGAGGATGTTAGCCTGTGGTCTCTGCACTGGCCTGCTCCAGACATGCCAGATGGCATCAGTCCGATCAGCGCCATGCACAAGCGATAAGGTATATGCCACAGTGCTCATTCTTGGTGACGAGGTTGATCATGATCGCGAGTGCAACCGATCAGGCCTGCAGGCCCTGCTCGACAAGACTGTTCTAATCTACGTATTTGAATGATCTGAGTTATCAATTAGGCATGGAAACTGTTGGCACACATAAAAGAATGAGTTGAAGTATCGTACCTTACTTGATGAAGGATTAGTAATGGTATCACAGCGCGTCGATCTTTTGAAGTGATGAAAAGAAGCGGCCATTTTTAGCTCACCGTGGTGAGCTTATACAATGGTTGTGCGTCCGTCGTCCGTCGTCGTCCGTCGTCGTCCGTCGTCGTCGTCGTTGTCCGTTAGCAGGGCACGTTTCGTAACCGCTGGAGCTATTGATCTGAAACTTGGTACATATATACCCCTAGGTCAGACGACCCACCACACCAAGTTTCGGTCCGATCCGACTCTCAGCTTGGCCACCAGGTGGCGGAAACCAAAAACACAAAAAGTGCAATAACTCCTGAACTAATGACTAGATCATCTCCAAATTTTTATCATAGGTGTAGCTAATAAGGATACATAACATATATAACGGGTTTTTGATTTGACCTACTTTTCAAGGTCACAGAGGTCAAAGTTCGACAAAAGTAACGAACCTGCCAAAGTTTGTCATTATTTCATCGAGCGACTTCATATCTTGCATAAACATGCATTGGAGGGGTACCTTATAAAATACCAAGTTTCGGCCCGATTGGATATCCAATATGGCCGCCAGGTGGCGTAACCTGAAAATCAAG
>NMRB01000409.1:121843-135853 GCA_002633025.1 Notospermus geniculatus
ATGCCAATGTCTGCCTTAAAAACATCAAAAATAACATTCTAAGTACACATCACAACTAAAATAAATTCTTCAATATTGACAGAATTCCTACGGTCATAAAGAAGGTTGCCATTAGCGAGCAATTTAATGGACACCAGGTCGCCATGGTTACTGGTGTAAATACTATAGAATATTGAAGACTTATGAAGAAAAGAAGAGAAGAGATAAGCATTAACTCTTTGTGAATGTATGTTCTTCAATGACAAAGTAAGAAAGATGAAGAAATCATAAGCTAATTGAGGCGGTTACGGTACTGTACTTTATAAATCTGACTCCAGAAGAATGAGCAAGATGAGAGATCTGGGGTTAAAGAAATGAAAACTTTATGCGCTAGACACCAGGTGAGATGACAATACCCCTCCAGACCGATATTGCGCAAGGGGTAAAAATTGGCATGTTTCTGGTCAAGGCCACCTAAACAATGGTCAACAGAAACCTGTTTCTGGTCAACACCACCTAACAATATTCAACAGAGACCTGTTTCTGGTCAACGTCACCTAACAACAGTGACCTGTTTCTGGTCAACGTCACCTAACAACAGTGGTCAACAGAGTTGTTTCTGGTCAACGCCACCTAACAATGGTCAACAAAGAACTGTCAATGCCGCCTAACAATGGCAACATATCCGACTGATTTAGATCCTACCACACCACGGCTATTTGCCACACTCTCTCCAAGATGGCTGACCAGAATGATAATGCTCCGTTTCTGACAATGAAAAAGCGCCATAATCTGCTTGTATCTCGTTCACCAACCGATTGCTCCATAAATGATTCCTCCCCCGGGAATGTATCCCAAGATGCATTGATGTGCCTGAGCTCTTCTATAAAAGGAGGGGAAAACATTTCATTTGAAATGTCGACTATCTCTATGCGGTCAGCGATTTTGCAAATACGACCAGCGCGATAAGCCACGTTACATGATGACGCTCTTCCATCATGCAAATGGTGAAAAAGAAACCACATTCAAATGGGCTTTTTGGGCAGTACCGGCTCTTATAAACCGGTCATTGGAGACCGGGCAGAGTGCATGTCATCAACACACTCTCAACAACTCACAGGAAGTTTTCTTTTAACAACAATAACGTGTCCCCAGGGGGCGTGGCGCCACATTTATCTTGCCCTTCTTGCTTCAGTATGTAAAGACGTCAGCTTCATTGATGAGAGTTCGTCCCGAGTGTGTCAGGCGAGAATTCCCAAACACGGCTTCAAATCTTTCAAATCTCAGATTGTGACACAATCAGAGATGAGAGGTGGTGACCATATTTCTTGCTGACACCGAGGGAAGCCTCCGTTTAAACAGAAGCTACTGATGTAGCAAAAGATTCTCGCCGACTTGATTCCACCAGCATATGGCGTCGGCGGTAGCGTTGGCGTTCAAATCACTTCTCTGTTCAGTCTGTTGACTGTTTCCACCGCAGTTCGACGCTGACGTGGAAGTTCGGTTGAAACAGTCAATGGATTCAACATAGAAGTGATTCTAACGCCGACGCCATACCGGTATGCTGGTGTAAACGAGTCCTAACAGAAGCGTATCCCAGGGGAATACTCATTTATCAAAGAAGGTTACTGTCAGAGTTCGACAGAGTCAAAGCCAAGGCCGTGGTGGCACAGTGTAAGAGCGTTAGACTCATCACCATGTGATAGCGGGTTTGATTCCCTGTGGAGACAGAAGTTTGTACTGCCAACAGGTGTTGGAGGATCGAGTGAAGTGCTGAATGAGCTGTTCCTTGAGTTGCCCAGAAAGGTCTCTGGAGAGACTGGGGTCTCTGGAGAGACTGGGGCCTCAGGAGAGACTGGGGTGATAACGTGAAATGCCGTTACAGTATTTCTTCACACTGTCAGTGCTAATTCCACGGGGATTTGGGTGAAATTCCACAAAGTATCTCCTGGCCATCGTTCAACAAAAAAGACCTGCGATACATAATTAAGAAGACATCTTCACTGGAGACAGATTCATCGCCTGCCGACATCAGCTGACCCGGCAAAAACAACCAACGTACAGCAATGGACATTGTCCGATATGAAAATTATTCACCACTAACGCCCCCTGGAGAGTATTTGCTGAGATTAATCTGTTGGTCGTGTTATCGGTAAAGAACTTGATGGTAATGTGACATGAAGTTCCTGTTGGTGGTGTTTTTGGTGGAGATTTCATCTTTCAGAAGACGTACCCCGGCATGGGGTCTGGTTTCGTCCATACTCATGTACCGCCATTGGGTTTGCGCAAGCGGCAGTTCCAATGAGTGTTTTCTTGCTAACAAGTTGGCTCTTGGGCAGTCGTTTGCGTCATTGTCATACGGTAACCGACAATGGTGAGTACGCCCATTGAGAGCCAACTCACATGAGAAAACTCTCAAATGGAACAGCAGCTGCTGAAGTCAGCGCCCCCTGTGAAAACCTTGGAGTTCCTGACTTTTAGAAACAACCTCAGCGACTTCCTTCATGACTCTATTAACACCAAACTCTGCCCCTAGGTACAGGGTTGCGTGACTGACACACGAATCAATTAGAACTTGCGGAAGAAAGACGGACTTCGATTTCGTGTCGTATTTCAAAAGGAGCTCTCCATTTCTGGAGGTAGTAATCCCCGGTATAGCGTGCCGGATAACGGCACTTTTATCACCCAGCACCCAGGAGAGTTGAGTTCCTATAATATATTTAACACAGGTCTTAGTTACATGATCTGTAGCTTCGATCAGCCTAGCTCTGTCTTATTAACTTGCTCACATATTCTCTCTATTTTAGTCTGGCTTGTACTTTTGGCAAATGTCATCAGGTACAAACATCAAGAGGCGACCATTCCCTCCGCCATTATGAGGAACCAATAATTACCACAGTTCCCGTAGCATTAGATCTCAGCGACTGTGATGACCCACCGTCATTTCAGTCACCCCCAGCCAGACATAATGACCACGCTATCCTCCACGCTATCCTCCACGCCAGATTAATCACCAAATCATAAACTATCAACACCATATTTCCTGATGACCATCATATTCATGTGAGCTCTCGTCACATTTGTTCGCCCCCAGCGGAGTATTTCTTCCACGGGTCTCGACTCGATTATTCTGATTGGTGGCGTTTATCCGACAGGCCGCTGGTTTGATCAACGATGATACCTCACAGCCGGAGTCGGTGAGGAAACCGTGTTACATCTGATTGCTGGGTCTGGGTCTGTTTTCACCATCAGAACACATGTTTTGGCCGTTGTCAAGGTGATGTCAGCAAAACGACTATGGGGGAGTGATTTGTGCCTCTGACCACGACAATTCTAACGAATGTTTCTATCAGGGCTGAAGCCACAGCATTATTGGCCCTGGTATTACGGAAGAGGCCATCTCAAGCTGTTCATGTTCCTGACTCGGATGGGGTCTTTTACTTGCCCTTGCAAAGGTACAAGGTACAAGGCACCACGGCTCACTGTCCCATGTGACGGACGTCAGGAGCTGGGAATGGAATCCCACATGGCCTAAGCTGGATTTGAACCCGAGAACTGCCGCATACTGAGTGGACGTCATAACCACTAAGCTGTAAGGGCTACTTGGATGTACCGGTAAGTATGCGTCTTCGAGTTTCTGAGAAATCGAGAGGGCAGGGGCCGACAAAACGATAAATATTGTAAGTGGAGGGTATTAGGTACACATTTATCGGTTCATCCTGTATGTCAACAGCACTGGACACCAGATGAAAGAAATACATCAGCAAAACTGATACAGGATCTGTGGAATTGACAGATATTGCAATACGGACAGACAAACCAATATATGTCATGAAAAGGAGAAGAAAATTGAGGTATCGTGTCGATATAGTCCACCGCTGCAGCCAATAACGGCATACANTCAACGCCACCTTTAATTAAATTATAGAACCAGCAGGTGAATGGTTTCGTGACGAAATCAGATTAGCGCTCGTCTGAGGCATCGCCAGCATTGAAAACACTCTGACAGTAATGTCATTAAAACAGACTGGGAACCCGCCATCATCTAATTTGTCAACGCACTTCTTCACTCTAATCCAATGGCTTGTGGTAGAAACTTGAGCTTTGGCCAAATAACACAAGATCATTGCCCTGTGGACAGACATGACGGAGGATACCAGACAGACACGTTTTTATATCGTAACTCAGCCACGGAGGGATACAGAGCACCCCCTGGTGGTCAGAATATCACCAGTCTCAGAAGCTAGCGATGTGACTGACGAACACCGACAGATGAATGGAGGATATGAGGCAGACGAGTTTTTAGATTGTAACTCAGCCACGGAAGCATCCAGAGCACCCCCTGGTGGTCAGAATCATCAACATACTCTGACAAGTTATGCGAGTGACGAAACACATGGAAGCTTGGCATACCACGGGAAGTAAAAGGGGCTGACCCACGTGAAAGCAAGTTGGCTCTCCATGGGCAGTTTAACTGTAGAAATATATGGGCACTGTCGTTTGCATCATTGGTCTCAGCGTAAGTCATAAGGAGAGTAAGAATGGTGAGTTGCCCATTGAGAGCCAACTCGTATGGGAAAACTCGCACGTGGCGCAGGAACTAAAAGTTCTTTTGGGCTGAAAATCTCTATAGTCTTGAACAAGGAGCATTTCTGTGTTAACCCTGACGATCACGTTTACTCCCCGCCCTCTAACACCATCCAGCATTCCATTTCTGTGTTAACCCTGACGATCACGTTTACTCCCTGCCCTCTAACACCATCCATACCATATCAAACATAAATCTATTTGTCTCTCTGATGATTCATGAATAATATATTTGAAGCTGAATTTGAGCCAAAACAGCATTTGAAAGGTTCTCAAGGTTAGGGAAGATTCAATATACGGTGGCCATTATCGGGTGAAAGATCCTTAAAGTGTTCTAACACGTTCAATTAAACGGAATAAACAGTTACAGGTCTAGACAGGAAGATTTTCTCATTTATGCTGATCTTTTAAGGATGTTTTCTGAGAATCTCTCCTCAACCAAGCTAAAGCATTTAGTCCCAGACACATGGAAACAAAGCCAAGAGCACACACAGGTTCATGTCATCAGATCCTCACTTTAAACTTTCCAACCCTCGGGGAGAACATTCTACAAAGACTTCATCTCACTTTAGTCTCTTTTTCATTGAATTTTAATCACGTGCCCTCGAGGAATTCTTACCTGATTTAACGTCCTTATTAAGGAGGGTAATATCAGGAGTCAAATATAACAGTGACACCTCAGGATCGTCAGGGAAGGAAGAGATCACAGTAGATTTTTGTTTTGATATTACATCCAGAAGAGGAGTGAAGTCATGAAAGAGTGTGTTTCTGCTGACGAGTTTTAGGGGGGTGTCATGCCGTCAGCCCTCAGTCGCGTCTGGACCAGGTATTGAACCGAAGACATCAGCGGTGCCTGGTGAAGACACTTGTACCATCCCATTCTGACAGGTCTATTGTGTTGGTTCCTATTGATCACTTACGACGACGACATCCGCCGTTTCCAGTCCCAAGTACTCAATATTACAGCACCATTGATGAAAACCCTCACACACACTGGCATAGGAAACGTATCAAGTCCTGAAAGCTTACAGAAACCCTGTCACATAGGTATTCATTGGGAAGGGCTCACTGAGAGCTTTCCAGGGTTTCCGCCAGAAATAAAATAAGGGTACGGAGAAAAAAAATTTCGAAAACAAAATTTTGAAGAAAAAAATTTTTTGAAAAGAAAAATTTTGAAAAAATAATTTTTTTTGTTGAGATTTTTGTTTTTTTAGTTTTAAAAGGTTTTAAACGATGTTTGGTGCCATTTTAGGCATTTTTTTGAGGCACAAAATCCCCGCGCCGGTCATGCCGGTTGTTTGGTTTCGTCCAGCATGTCATGGAAAATGGTTACCCAATGTTTTTGAGGGTACGTCTCCGTACCCTGAAAAAATTTAAGGGTACGAATTTTACCCATTTTACCCTCTGGCGGAAACCCTGCTTTCCAATGAATACCGGTACCTATGTCATAGGTTTCCGGTGCCTTGTATTTCATTTCTCACAACTTGACCTGGCATGCCTGGGTAGGCTAGTGGAAGGGTTAAAGAATAACATCAACTCCTTAACTTCCACTTTAGCTGCACATTGCATCAAATCTTTTCAAGAAATTCGTGGTGAACGAATAAGTAACAATTACGTTAACGATTGCATCAGGCGTCTATTGAAAGACGTCTACATATGTTGGAGCCAAATTAAAAGTTCTCACATTGATTTTTCACAATGTTAATTACCGTTACCACTTGACGAGCTCAATGTAGACAAGATTTCTCCCGTAACTGATGAAATATAATCTGGCCTTCAGTGGTACAAGGCTGCATCTCAACTTGAGATCAGTCGTTCAGTGGGGGGGGGGTAGTTGATGCTTGGAATGGATTTATAGAGCTGTTATCTTAGTTGACTCTCCTCCCACTGATACAAGGCTGCATCTCAACTTGAGATCAGTCGTTCAGTGGGGGAGAGTTGATGCTTGGAATGGATTTATAGAGCTGTTATCTTAGTTGAGTGTCCTCCCAATGACGACAGGAGATATGTCTTTCAGGTTAGCGATGTCACGTGTGGCTGTCCGGGTGGCACAGTGCAATCATCCATGCTCGTCACCGCTGAGGTACCAGGTCCGACCCCTGCACCTGCTTTTTATGTAATAGTGAGAACTGTTCTCTTGTTAGAGCAAGTTTTCTCCGGGCACTCTGGTTTCCTTCTACTCTACTTTAATTTTGGCCAGTGTTGTCTACAGAGTTATAGTTTGCTGTATTTTGCCACTTGGATTGCATGTGTAACATGGCCAACTCTGTCAAATCTGAGACCAGCTGCTAGTGACACCTATTGACAACTTCATTAACTGAAATCACTCAATTCTCCAAGAGAGCCCCATAAACTCGAGGTTTGCATTGAGCCTGTCACATTTATCTCGCATGACAGCGCCCCCTGTCTGAAGACAGGAAGTCAATACTCCGCTACAGAAAGCTAATCACGTCAGCGTAATCCTAACGAAGAAGACATTTTTCCTATAAATACATCTCTACGAAGGAGAAATCCCTCCGAGAGATATTAAAGATCCACGTACACAAAGTCTTCATCAAAACTAACAGTAGAACCTTTGATGTCGAGTAAAAACGATGTCATTTGTCACCAAAGCATTTGTTCGCATCTAAAAATGACTTTAGGTTCTTCCTCTATTGAATGGATGCAATCACCTGTCGTCTTTCATCTTCTCTCAGAAAGCAATCACTTATTTTCACTCCAGCTTTAGAGCCTTCTCTAAGTACGTCCACCTTTTTCTGACTTTCTATTCTTACTTGTTTTTACAATGGCTGTATTCTCAGAGGAATTAGGGTAACATATCTGTATCTAGATACAGATTATCTCTGGATTTTGAAACCTACGGGTAATCTGAGCTAAGAACCACATTTGCATCTCCACAGGAAAAACTTCGTCTCCATACTTCGGACCGACATTTCATCTCAAGCTGATAAGGCAGTTGGTCAGCTGCCTGCTTTATCAGACCATATGACTTGAATATATTGAGAATACTTGTGTAAAACTGTTTACTATTCACTGCTGCTGGAAAAACTTCAGGCAAACAGTGCACATCGCTGATATGTGTGACTGATGGCCGTGATTGGTGTCCAGTTGCAATCGCATGCATCATGTGCATTGCTGAGTAGCCCGAAAAATACCGTAGGTAACTGCAGCCAGTGCTTACATCTGGCCCATCTCTACATCAACATTCACAGCATATCACAATTCAAATCTACTTTTCACTCACACACCCTTCTAAACTTTAATCTCATCCTGTGCGGGAATCTAATGAAGAGATCTTCGCGAATCTCAGGCACGTTGGATGACTCGTTCCCGAGGGGATCCATCACTTTACTCAATTCTTCCTCCACCCTTAAGATTCTATTGAAGACAGTCTCCGAGACCCCTTGAGAACTTGTCAGTGGGTTAGCCTATGTATGATCATCTTATGTATCGAGGTTCTTCGCTGATCAGCCATGTTGGCCATCAAATGGCCAGCAATGACGTCAAAACTATCACGTCATGACATTTTGACATCATGATCTATGTGTTGACGCTGTATTCATGCCGTGATGTCATTTGACATTTTGACGGCCAATATGGCGGCATCATGTCGTCATGGAAAGGTGAGTCACATGAAAAACCTCTATAAGCCTACCTGAAGAGGCAATGAACTAGGCCTACTCTAGGAATTAGCTGTGAGTATGATACAGTGTACACTTTGCACACATATCTCAGCCAATCAGAAAGTGTGTTACGGCGGCATGAATTAAACCTGCGATGATGGTTTATGATTGGATCCCTCGTCAAAAAGGCGCCATCTATTGATGATCCTTCACTTTTGGCACCAATCATGATGGTGTTCATTGGGTCAATAGGCCTACCTATGGGCAACTGACCACTAGGGACGAGTGTACAGCTCCACTTCAACACAGATGTTCCTGTTTCAACATCACTCAATAAGCCTACACTCCCCACAACACAAGATACAAAACGCCAACTGCTGACAACACGTGCGATTTTTCCACTCATCTTTCATCGAACAATGTCAGAAGACATCAAACACGGTTTAGGATCCAAATAAGGTGATGTTACACGAGGAATTCTAGCATTTCCTCCCGAATTCTTTCAACTTGCGTCATATTTTCAAAGAGGAAACACCCAGTTTTGAAAATAGACCCCTTCTGACGTAATTCTGAAATTCCTGTACTCGCTGGTTTCAACCTGAATGCAATGCAATTAGTCGGCTTCACTCTATACAACACTACTGCACCATGCATGGAGTAGGCCAAGTTAGATCGAATCCAACTACATGAGGTTGGTTTCAACCTGAGTACAATGCAACCAGTCTAGGTTCTACATTACTGCACTATGCATGGAGTAGGCACAGTTAGATCGAATCCAACTCTCTGGGGTCTAATTCAACTCCCACAGACTTGACTGAAATGTGCAGTGCATTTTATGAAGGAAGTATACAATGATCAGAGGGAATGGAAGCCAACTGTACTTGGAACAGACAGAACTCTTCACCCACTGCTGATTCAGCATAACTTGACAAAACAAGCTGTACACTTCTATAGGAAATGTTCATGAAATACACAGGGGATTCCAGTCATCTCTCCATGAACCAACAATATCGATATTGATATTGTGTTGGAAAATACCAGGACTATCTTACACGATTAAATATAGATATCGCGACCATAAATAGCCGCCTTTGATTGGATCAGACGCGGCCAATAAAAGAATTACTCGACCCTGAATTGTTTACTAGTGGAAGTATTTCTTGAGATAAAAGTTAACGCGAAGTATTTGTGCGATTCAGAGAAAAATGGCGGCGTTGTGATGTACTCTTGTCTGTAACTGAGGTTCAAGGTTGCTAGCGGCAACAAGGCAGGTGCGACTCCTGGTGCGTGCGAGTGGAGGACCTCGCCAGGCCTTTTTTAATTATTGGCTCATCCACTAGGTGGCCAAAACCAAAAACACAAAAGTGCAATAACTCCTGAACTACTGACTAGGTCATCTCCAAACTTTTATCACAGGCACATCGAATAAGGATACACGACATATCTAATGGCTTTTGTTTTGACCTACTTTTCAAGGTCATAGAGGTCAAAGTTAGGCCCAATGACCTTAAGTCTGAATCAATATGGGCCTTGACGAATCTGCCCAGAATCAAATCCCACAAAAGGCAAAGTCCAGCGACGGCCAAAGCTTCTACACTTTAGCAGAAGACCAGTGGTGCCTCCTATAGGTGAAAGTAACCCTCACCACTGACTCGTCTAGGCACTGAAGCCAGAGAATGCGTATCTGAGAAAGGCCTAATCCATGAGATAATTGCGATGCGCAAAAAGACAATAATTAGCATCCAGGCTACCCGGTGAATTTTTCATAAAACTTGCACCAATCGTACTTTGGTACATTCTTATGTTCCAAAATCCATTTGTTACTCAGCTACTCATGTTTAAGGTCACATCACCCTTCCTATACCAAACTACCCTGTACAACATGTACAGACCTTGTGTGGGAAGTATGTAAAGTCCACGTCAACCTGGGTGAGACAGAGTTTCGTGTCTTCAGGCAGCGACAGCCAAGCGAACAATCAACGTATGACGAATTTGACATTTATGTTCGGCATTGACGCGGGATCAATTCAAACGCTAGATTGAAACATAGAAGAATGACTACATATTAGCCAATAATGATAAAAGCCGATTATATGTTATGTATTTGGATCCCAGTATCGCCTACGGCAACGTGCTGCTCTGACCTTCAGAGAGATGCACGCTGAAATCCCGCCAAAACTGAAGGTAGTAAAGTTAACAGACAGGGTCGAGGGTATTTGGCATTGGGCCAATTTAAATAGATTCCAATTATGCAGAAAAATATCGTTCAATTTGGTCGTTTTGTGGAGAAATGATGACGGGATGAGAATCGTTGGGAGACGACTGACAACAACCCTGGATGGTTGGGCGTGACCAGCAAAATGTGATACCGAAAATTTGGTAGGAATAACTTTTAGAATACCTTTAAAATCTTGCTGAAATATTGTTTTGTATATCATTGAATGCCTGCAGGACTTCAACAAGACACTGGCTACACTCCTGCTAAGCTCCAGGCAGAGAATGCCAAACTTCCACTCCATCCTGGAGCATTTTATTGGGTATACAATAATCGGGCTAGACGCCAAGTAAAAAGCACATTTTTCTCAAAGCCTGCAGACGCTACGAACATTTTCCCTTTTTATAAAGATAAATACCAGTATTCGATATGTTTTGGGAGTTGGCAAACTTCCAAAACGCGATTGATTCGAGAACAGTTGATGTTTGCATTGATGTGTTTAGCATAAGCGAAAATGGATTTTCGTTTTACCGTGTCCAAAGGTCGCCATTAACTTCCAATGAATGCACGCTTGTTTTAATTTGGGACAGCCTAGCATGCTATCCAAGGGGGGGATAAGCACGTTTGATTCTATGGGAGGTACTGAAGATCTGCCCCACGTGAGAATTTTCTTGAGTAAGTTGGCTCTCTATGGGCAACTAAACCATACAAAGCTACGGGTAGTCATTTGTGTCATTCGTCTCAAGGCGCTGCTCCACTTGACAGTTTTTTTCACAGAAGTTGGCTCTCTATGGGCAACTCAACTGCGAGCAGTTGTTTGTGTCATTGGTCTCACCGTAAGCCGACAGGACACAAATAATGGTGAATTGCCCATTGAGAGCCAACTTGCACGAGAAAACTGTCAAGTGGAGCAGCACCTTCAGTGCAAGTCGTTAGGAAACCAGCAACTGTCAGTTGCCCATTGTGAGCCAACTTGCACGAGAAAACTGTCAAGTGGAGCAGCGCCTTCAGTGCAAGTCGTTAGGAAACCAGCAACTGTTAGTTGTCCATTGTGAGCCAACTTGCACAAGAAAACAGTCAAGTGGAGCAGCGCCTTCAGTGCAAGTCGGTAGGAAACCAGCAACTGTCAGTTGCCCATTGAGAGCCAACTCGCACAAGAAAACTCTGTGGAGCTGCACTTTTTAGCCGACTTTACATTCACCATCCACTCATGGTTTTCAGCACTAAATGTGATGCGGGAATTTGAATTTGAATGGCACGATAAGGATTCTCCTAATCCCCTGTCGCCATAGCTTCGAATCAATGCTCCAACCTTTACTGTCGAGTTTTATAAATAACTTTCCAGGGTTACACGATAAAAACACTACTACAGAACTACAAAGTATCTCGATATCACAATTAATCAATATTACCAGGGTAATAAAAACATGAGCATGGATTTTACTACGATTCTCAAATTAGCAGGAGTGCATTTCAGTTCAGACGGAGAAAAAAGGCAAGGAACGTGTCTTAGATTTCATAGTCTCTGCTCTGTACTACAGGTCAACATACCACACACAGATGCAAAAAGCACCGTGAAGTGCAAGCAGAGAGAGGGTTACCGGTATTTGCCCATTTCGGAAAACTGGACAGACTGGTTCCTGATCTCTGACTATTAGAGAGACAGGTAGCGCTCTTGACGTTCATAATCACATGATTGGCTGAAAAGGGGCTGACGAAAAATGTGATTGGTCGCTCTCTTTCAACAAAAGAACAATCACTTGTTTTTCAACCAATCAACATCTTTTTCACTGGCAACCTTTTGGACAATCTTGGGATAATAGATGATAGACAACCGACCTCAGGATGGGGCGGGGGGGGGGGGATTCTTTACCATGACAATGGGCCTGAAGACCTCATCGGTGAAATGATGTGAAGACAATCATCTACTTACATTTTGAGGTGTTTCGTCATCTATATTTATAATGCCTTTTACTGACGCTGCTGTGTGTTGTTCTTGTTTATTGTGAAAGTTATATGCTGGTTTGGCTTGCGTCGGCCTGGTGTGCCCAGACGTGTTCTGAAAAAGAAGAATAGAAAGAGAGATTAGGAAAATGCCTCGATATGTGAGGATGACCTTCAACTTGTCAAGGTCACACACCCAGAGAAAGACTCCAATCAATTCACTCTTGAGGATGACCTTCAGCTTGTCAAGGTCAAGTGACCTTCAACTCGTCAAGGTCAAGTGACCTTCAACTTCAAGTCAAGGTCACAACATCCCAAGAAACACCCGCAATCAATTCAGGATATGAAGACGACCTTCAACTTGTCAAGGTCAAACATCAAAACTCCGCCAATCAACCTGTCAGCTACAGACGCAGGAACATGTGTATCAATTCAACCATCACCACCAGATGGCAGCACAACAATGCGATGAAGAAGCCCAATTCTGCCGAGAGTTATTATCACCAATCTGTCCCAACCAAGGCTGGACGTTAATTCCCTATAAAACACTCATCGAGATGATTTAAAGAGAGATTTGTTGCCTCGCCAACGTTCCAACATCCTAATCGAGTCGGGGTAATTGTGAGGACAATGTGTTGCATACAAGGCTAAGTACTCTTGTTAGCGATAGAATCTGCACTTATCTGTCATAAGTGAATATTTACAATGCTGACGCATTCAGGGCCATGTAGGAATCTACGGCAGATACAACTAAAGGCAGGGCTCGACGCGGGTTTTCTCGTGCGAGTTTGCTTTGATCTCAGGAAATCTCAGGAAATCACAACAGAGACGGTGACTTTGGTACACGATGAAAGTTTCCCCTAAAACACCTCCCACCTTGGATGGTGTTACCTGCTCATCTTTTACTGCATCTCTGCGGTGTATCACCATGGCAACGTGACGATTCGCGACACAAAATAAGAGAAAGGAGAGCTCTCCTTCTCCTCGTGTCATTGGCTCATGTGTCACCGGGGACAGAGGCTGCAACGGATTACAAACAAGGCGGTTTTTTCACGACACGACAAAAAGTTCATGGCTAACAATTCTAGGGTATCGACGTATACATTGTATTATAACTGGACATTCTCCAACACTGGGGCAAAAGGCGACACCACGGTTTCGGAGAATGATGCACTCACTGCAGTTGGTGCCGACTGTCGACAATAGGTGGCAATATCGTGGGGCTATAAGACTGTCACACCAGGTAGACTATGCCTATGCCCATGAAAAAACAGCCGCCATTTTCACGTGGAGGTCACATTAAGAGGAACTGTAACTTATTCATCATCACGACGAACCAACATAGTATCACCCACTCATTTTCTATACCAATGAACGTTTTTTTCCGAGCGATGTCATGTAGAAATTGTTGGTGATTAACCACCGTTCACTAGAGTCCCGTTACAAAATAGACAGGAGTGATTTGAAAAGCATCCCTATTGAATAATTAATCGTAATGTCCCAACAGCGTTTTTACAAATGTTTTAGGTTCACATTCTGAGTGTGAGCGAGAACACCAGAACTATCACGATGTGTATGACAGGATTTTATAGTCCAAGTAGATACTGACACACACTGTCAATACAGAGACAGTGATGCCGCTTTTAAAACAGAACCTATCAC
>NMRB01000409.1:137321-148389 GCA_002633025.1 Notospermus geniculatus
AATCCCTCAATTCCAACAAGTGCTAGGGTCTAATTACTCCGACGCCCATCTGACACTATCGACAGCTAATAAACTAGAGCAGCAGATGGTTCCCGTGTGGCGTGAGTCATCTCCCCCCTGTGAGTCGCTAAACAAACCCAATCAATCATTTGCACAAGGGAGCAATTATCATTCACATGAATGAAATGTTGACTCGGCAATTCATTCGAGACGAGCTTCTGTAAAATCTTCCTCGTCGGCCAACGAGGGTTTGAACCCAACACCTCCCTTGGTAATAGACCATTTAGTGATAGACCTTGAGGGATGTTCCCAACAGTCCCTGTGGGGGAGGAAATTGAACTAAAGTATCTCCTCGTAACCCCCAGAGTCTATGAGCATCGTGTCTGAGGTTCGCTTATCAAACAGATCGCTCGTGAGTCGAGTTGTGAGTCACCATCTTGACGACGTAAAACGACCGTTGTATCAATCATCTCAAGAGAACAATTATCTCAGCTCGTTCAAATCTGATGTCAAGAGTTTATCAATGTTGAGTAATGTTCTGTTTATCTGACGATTGTGTATGTGACGACTGTATGTGACCATTCATGGTATTGCATGTGACGACCGTGCAGGTGGCGATTAGGAACCCCACAGCTATCCCATGTGACAGCACAGTGGGCGTAAGTCACCCTGTTGTACAGAGTAAAGAACATTGTGACGTGACATCACTGACTTTCTCTTCGAACGGTTTTCCCGTCTTATGGTCACAGCGCCACCTGTCGGCTTCCCGTTAGCTTGTATCAACAGGGTAACGTCTCTGTTAGACAGAACCAGACGAGAATCCATGGTAACGAAGCCAGGGAGAGGGCTGAAAAGTTGTTCTCCACTTCAGCTAAGAGACATCGGCGTACGTTAGCGTTTTGAAGCTTTCAACACAAGATCTACTGCCCTGTGTCCAGCCAATATAAAGATTCCTACCCAGCAGGTTGTGGCAATGATACCCTCAAAAGGAGCGATGACTTCCTGGATCTATACGAGCCTGGACGCTACCTCCATCATCTTGACTCACTGACATTAAAAAGTCGCCCTCCTCTCCTCTCATTGCTATCATTGTCTATCGAAGCATTCCTATTCACGGCAGGTGTCCACTCCTCTCTCGTTCCATTCCAAAGATTGATTACACCAACGGTCCCCACATAATCGCCCAATACAGCGTTTTTATTCTCGCTAGATTCTCTGCTCATCTAATCGACTTCTTAAGAACCTAATAAGTTCTGCATTTTTTTATGTCTGGCCATAATAAGATGGTTAGGGTTTGGTATAATAACTTCTCATACATAGAATGGGCCATAGAAATAGTCTCGCCACCTGGGAGGTGATTACGTGCTAAGGAGAAGAAAGAAGCCTAGTGGCTGTAATGGTCCGCTGGTGTTGGGGGAATTTAGGCACGGTGTGGTATGATGCCCTTTAGGTGGATGAAAGAGGTCTGGTATGCAGTATGGACATACAAAGAACCACCACCTACGCCTGGACCAGGGGTGGGTCCACGATCTGTCAAAAGAGGGAGCAGCGTGTCCAGGCCATTCACATCAGAAACCTCCTTAATTTTGAGATTTCGCGGTCAGACTCAAAAGAATTTTCTAAAATAAGAGGGGCGTGCACCGGGTGTGCCCCCCTCAGTATACACGCCTGTGAATCCAGTATGGAAGATGTTAGCCTGGTTCCACTGGCATATCTTGGTTGGTTTAACTTTTATGAAGAAGGATCGTGGGGTCTGGGCTGCTCGGGAGGTCATCTGAGTGTGGCCTTTGGCAAGGCACTTGACCGGCCAAGTTTAGCCCATGAATATCATAATCATAGCTGATTCCAGCACTCAGATTATCGAGGCTGGACAGTCGACATAAGGCCTGTCAGTAATGTGAAGAGATATCAGTTACAGCTACTCATCATGTTCCAGCTGCTTCACAATACTTTCTATTAAAATGTTGATCGTGTCTAAGCCAAGTGATGTGATAACAAGAAAATTCATTTTACAAAACTGAAGGACACTCAACGCAAAAAATATCGGATGTATGACAACCGGAAATTGAAATTGTTCAAAATCTATCTGGGCTTCCAAACTGTGAACAATGTTTTTAGGGATGGGTTGAGTGTTTAGTACTGTGGAGTGGATGAGAGCGTGGCAGGCAGGAAGTAAAGTGACATCGGTGGGTTTAGGGATCATCCAGAAACTAAATGGAGATAGGATACATCCATTTGTGAGTTGTGTCATGGAGTTTATACATTTTGTACTGTGTCTTCTTGTAGGTCCCCTCATTTGGAAGAACGTGTTCCACAGATATGTTCTCTCGTAGGTTGTGAAGTAGCCATCTTTAGTAAACAAACCACACATCATTCATATCATATCTGTCCATTATTATATTATCACTGTATAACATACACTTCTTTGTGATATAGAAACTCTGATATAGGATTGGGGGTGGCTGATCAGTCAAACAGATTCTCATTTGCAAATGAGAAGGTTTTCTTTCCTCTTTGAATGGTGCTGGTGCTGGTGGTGGTGGTGGTGGGGGGGTGTAATCTTCAGAGAGTTGTACGTCTCCGACGTGATTGATTCCATTGATGTATTATATGTCAGCCAGGGTTTCCGCCAGAGGGTAAAATGGGTAAAATTCCGTACCCTTAAATTTTTCCAGGGTATGGGATCGGTACCCTCAAAAATGTTGGGTAACCATTTTTCCATGACATGCCGGACGAAACCAAACAATCGGCATGACCGGCGCGGGGATTTTATGCTTCAAAATAACCTAAAATGGCACCAAAAATTGTTTAAACCTTTTAAAAAATCAAAAAAAAATTTTTTTTCAAATTTTTTTTTCAAAATTTTTTTTTTCAAAAAAAGTTTTTTTTCAAAAAATTTATTTTTTCAAAAAGTTTTTAAAAAAAAATTTTTTTTTGGTCTGTACCCTTTTTTTTCTGGCGGAAACACTGACGTCAGCTACATACAACCAATGGTTGTGGCTGCTACTTTTGAGATCCCTGTTATGACTTACGTTAGCTATCACATCTGATCAGGTCCCCCTCTGTTCAGAGTGATCCATGCTACAAGGCAAAGATAGTCAAAGCTAAAGTGAGAAAGTGCCTTTGCCGCCAATGCCAAATGTCGCAGACCGCACCGGGAATCGAACCTGGATCTCCCGCATGCAAGGCTGGGGTTCTTCCATCAAGCTAAAAGTCTGGATGTTAGACTCAAGGGCCGAACACCTCCTAAATCTCTTACAACAACAAGTTTTCCTCGTTCCCAGCGAGATAAACGAACTGATCATTGACACAACGATCTCAACAAATTGACTTCATCAAGTAAGAAAACATTTGAAGAAAACGTAATTCTATCATCAACTCTTTTGATTCATTGAAAATTGCATTTTCAATTTGAACACGTTGTTTGTCGACGCGTCTGTGTCGGCTCGTCGATATAATCAATCAGTTCGTCAATGGAGGAGTTCGTCTCTCTCTGATGTGACGGAGGTATTCACGGAGGGAAATCTCAGGCTGGAGATAGCATTTTTAGAGACGACGAGTTGATTAATGAAGTGACGGCAGATTTTGCATTGATGAGCGATGCGTCGAGGGAATTCTCCACAGATCGGGAGGAAGAAATGCAAATGAGGGAAGACACGGAGTCGATGCTGGAGTTGATGTGGACAGATTTGGCATCGATGAATGCATATTAAACAGTTTTTACATTTTAACCCCGTACACAAAACAGGAACCACACACAGCAAGATAACCCACACCATGTTTACATCCATATCCTCTTTTCAACTGAAAAATTTAGAGAGCCTTCTGAATAGTTGCCCTAATAAGCACGCAAACATTGTGGGAGAAATCTCAGAACTAGTTCATGAGAAATGTTCAGCCTTTCAAACAACGCAGGTGTCCTCTGGGTAGGGGACAGACAGTAGTCACATTTCCAAAGAACAGTCAGCTACGACAGCCCCTTGGCATATGATCAAATCACGATTGTTTGTACCAGTTGGCCTCGTCTTTAGGACTCCTACTGGTGATGGCAGAGCTGTCATGTATAGACATGGTCCACATTAAGTGATATTGAATTAGATTTAGGTTGAATTCACTTGGTATATCAAAAGCTTCCACTTGAAATATAGCCCAATATGTCACGTTCATAGAACAACATGCAAAGACTGCCAAAAAACTCGCAACTTGTCAAGACGCAGAAGGCCTTAACCCTTCACAGCGTCAACACTTACATGGCCCCTGCGAACATGGCAGCACCTAATAATTCTAAAACTATAGCCCCGTTTACACTGGTCACGAAAAAAGCGATCCGTGCCCGGACCGGTCCTGGCTCACTTCGTCATCTGACGATTTGCCCCGTTTACACTAGCACAATGGAACCGAGCCAAGTTGGCGGGTGGCGAACTTTTTTCCCCGAACCTTTCATGAATTTTCTTCGGACTTAGAATATTTTCCGTAAAAAGGAAAATACGAGAGAGAAGAACGGGTGAAAAAAGTCTCGTCCAAGTCGAGAGTCGAACCAAGGGCCTTTGGATTAGGCCTACTAGGCAATACGCTCTAGATTCATCGCCCCATATATCGATCAAACATTCTGTCTCCCATCAGACCACGTCGCACCCCGAGTAGGTAAAGTAGCCTTCGGCATTCTTGCAGAATAAATGGAAATTTGAACGAGGCACAACTTAAAATGAAGTACAAAATGTCCGCGCTATGAGCTATTGTCAAAACTTCGCTGAAACAAAAACGCTGTGCTGTCCGAAATTCCCGCTAATGACGTCATTCATAATTCACGCATGTGCAGAACACAATTTAGCAACCGTGCCGAGATCGGTTACCGTTTACACAGCAGTGTTATTGAACCGATCCGTGCTCGGACCGGTCCGAGACCACCTCCAACTGGTGGTCTCGGCACGGTTCGATTTGGAACCGTTCCTGGCACGCTTGTCCCGTTTACACTTGCTATTTTTTTGGCGATCCGATCTCGGACCGGTCCGAGATCGGTTATTTTTGCTCAGTGTAAACGGGGCTATAGTGTCAGTGTAAACGGGGCTAAAGAAGAGGTTTCCCTGTGCGTAGCCTTGTTTTACCTGGTGTGGTGAGATTTTAGATTCTACTCATGACGTTGGGTCGAACAAATGTTACATGCAGTGAAAGATTATAAGAGGAACCTGGGAAGAATTGTCCTTAGGACGTTTATCCGTCAGACTCCTTTACCTTCCACACCGTGATGGAGGCCAGAGATGAAGCTGGATGCTGCTTGCACTGCAATGGCTTCGACGATTACCACAGACAGCACGGTAATCAGGGAAATGAAATCCCGAGTCAACTCATCAGACGGCGACGGCACACTCACCCACAAACCCGACTCAATACCCAACATTTCTGCTTCATTTCAACCTGATTCATTTCATTATATCTCCATCATTTCACGCCACGATGCCGCCATCTTTGCATAACAATGTACATACCGCTGGCTAATCACCACCAAATGCCGCTAATAGATTTACCGATGGCTATGATCCATAAGGCAGCATCAGTTGGTAGTCATTCGTAAGTAAACCATGCTTTGAACAAAATCAGTCAGGGCTGGTGGAATGAGTCGATCGTTTGCTGAATTCAGTCGAGCTCAAAAGGTGGCGCTGAGTGATAGGCCTATTATCTGAGTGATAGGCCTATTATCTCAGTGAGCCTCCGTCTGTGAGCTCAAACTGATGTGTGCTACCTCATCTGTGCAAGGTTTACATCAGCAGCACGGCCCACAGACACACTCCAATCTCGCAATTTGTACGTGAGCTGCGACCTTCAGGAGCATGTCAGTGACGGTCTCATAACATAACATAGAATCTGTGCTGCCATCTTTAGGCCTACATAAAGAGAGGGAGGGTGTATCAGAGGGGAGCTGGTTCCAGAACGTGACACGGCTCACCGCCGTCAACTCACTGCAGTAGCCATGACGATAATGATGATGATGATGATGATGATACACAAACTCTGTTATCACTTTTTTGGTTTCTTCATCGCCAACTAACATGACTAATGCAACCATCAAGGAAGGAGGAAAGAATGAAGATGATGGGCGTATGATGATGAGAAATCACCAGAGGGATGGTCGCCAACGGCGCCGCTCCATGTGAGATTTCTCACGTGAGTTGGTTCACTACGGGCAACTTGAGCATAGAAACTGGACAGCTGCTTGTGTTACGGTCTCGGGATAAGTCCAGTCATAAGGAAATCAACAAAATATGAATTGGCCATTGAGAGCCGACTCGTACAAGAATAGCCCCACGTGGAGGAGCGCCTTCTGGTGGTAGAGCTTCAATTTGAATCATCAGGTTAAATTGCTGAATGCAAGACTTTACTGCCGTTAGAGGGCACCACCAGTTAGCAGTCCTAGCATGTCATGGAATTTGACGTCACAGAGAAGTGTATGCCACAACGTCATCGATAATGACGTGGAGGTGATGGCTTACGTCTATGACGACAAATTTTCTGACGTTCTAGGACCACTAACAGGCGGCCTCTAACGGCTGGAACGTCTCCCATTATGATGTCCTTCTCATAACTTATGACAGAAACCCAGGAAAGAACCATGTCTTGTCACAAATGTGTGTACAATGGTGACGTAGGTTTTAGAGCCAAGATTAAGAACCTTGGATGGTTCACCCTTGAAATCCTGGCCGTTGTGAGTTGAGACAGAAACAAATGATTTCACTCAAACTCCTAAATCTATTGGTCACATTTTTCACGTAAACGACTCCCCGGAGGACAGTACGAAGACAAAAGTGTCATATCGTTGTTATGTATTACAGCAGCTACTATTATTCTCAACTGTTTTAACACGCACACAGTGGGATACACACCAACATGATGTAAGTAGAAGTCAGTAATGGTCCCACGGAGAGCATATCTCATTTTGTTTTCATCAGCAATGTGCAAAAAGCTTTTAGAGTCAGCATATGATGACCTTTGACCTTTGGGAGTTGATCTGCACTGCCGATAAGTACGATCTTTTTGCTCCATTGGTTCACATTTTTTTTGTCGTAGAGACACGTCCACCACCTGGGATCAACTCGGGACCAACAGCACTTAAAGATGTCATCCACACTCGGCATGATGAATGTTTTCTTGTTAGAGTTGGATCGGGCAGCTCAATGAGCGATTCACCATTGTTGGTAGGCTTACAACTTCCACCGAGACCAATGACACTTAAATGGCTGCCCATAGGGGGCCAACCTGTGCAAGGAATCTCTTGCATGAAGTGGTGCCATCAGCCAGCACGGTAGGCCTACCAATGTTTGGCCACAACCGACACCAAAGACATTTGTATGACCGCCCACAGGGAAACAACTTGTGCACGAACCTCTCGCATGAAGCGGTATGCTGCGTAAAATCTGGCAGCACGGCGTAGGCCTACCAATGTTTTGCTGACTGTGCCAACAGCTCACGGTCAACTGCGCCTACTTACAATTGTATACCGTATGTCACGTCTGAGTGCAAAACCTATTTTAACACAACTCAATATGAATATGATGCGATATTTATAACATTTTCTTCCAAAAGAAGCTGTATTAATCATCAAAATTCGACGCCTGCATCTCAAACGACATTGAACGGCGGAAACCCACATGAAACCAATCCATTGATTTCTCATCAGGACATGCCCCCTATCTTCTTTTTTACCACACCCCGTAACAATCGTCACCACGACAACACGTGGGAGAATCGTACTGAACACCTCCAGACTCATGCATGATGCATACACGCTGCACCAACACAATCCTCGGAACGACACTTTGACATTTTGACCTTATTTCACACATTACGAGGGTCTACGCGTACGCCGTGTGCGCGTATTGAACACGATAAAGCTGACCTTTACATCTCCAGCCCCCAGACTCATTTTGATTGATTATTGAAATATCGTGAGAGAAAAAACGTCGGAAATATTGATTAGATAGCAACAATCAGAGAATGTATTGACTTTCTGTTGCATGGAAATTGCTGCATTGTTACTGATGAAGAGAAACCAACGTTGCTCGGAGCGGGAATCAACCTCTTAGTTCCTTAGCATCAATGTCAAATACCACCCATTCCTACCTACCAATCCTACCACACCATCTCAAGCCTGCCCACAGATACTACTCCCACTAGCCAGTCCAACGTACCATGTACGGGTTCATGCCTGCTACACAGCCACCTGACAGAAAGAACGCAGCATGGCCAAATGAAATTAAAATCATCACTAAACAATTCAAAGATGACACCTCTTCCTGCCTTCATTCAATCTCAAGATTGGATTCAAGTTTATGCACCGAAATTAATGTCCTTCGCCAACAGAAAGCTCTTAATAAATTGGATCTGTTGGGAAAAACCAAACTCGCAATTAACTTGATTAAACACAGTTCCTGTTATAACCCGTGTTGGAAGTTTCAGAAGGAAGTTGGATCCAGTGATGCTCATCACCTTTTTAGAACTCAGAACATTATAAATATTGATGTCGTTTCTCTCAACGCCACTGCACCGCACCGATCTTCCACGGCAGCAATCTTCCATGAACGACCCGACTTCCGTCCTAGAGACGATAGATGACAGAGAATTTTAAATCTTCCTGGTTCTAGAAACCAATACTTCCGCTCCGAGCCAACTTATTTACATGACGTGGCTTCAACATCTTCCGAGATGAGTTACACTATCAAATGACTTCCTCATCATCGTCACGAGTCTGCGGAAAGTTGCACTTCATCTCCAAGCCCCCAGCATCCTTCCTGCACTGAGACATCATGAATTTTGAAGGAAAAACTAAGAGAGTGAAATAAGAGTAGCTGGGGCTGCTGGCCTTGACAGTAAACCAAATGCTGCTGTGTAAAGGGCAGATTACACTGTAGTGGATTCTGCCACGGGTTACAGGACACGGGCGAAAAAACCTCGCAAAATTGGACAATGCTGAAAGTGTGATGATTTTAGTGGTAAGAATGCCAGCTCAACACTCGATGCCCCCAGATTATCAAGCTGTGTTAGTATCACCCCAAATCTGGCGGGTTCCGTTTTGTTTAGTTTTTTCCTTGTTTTCTTGCATTGTCGAAGAGCCAACAGGGAGCCCTGATGGCCGAGTGGTTATCACGTCCATTCAGCAAGCGACAGGTCCTGGGTTTGAATCCAACCTTGGCCATATCGGATTCCATTCACTTCAGGTCCGTCACATGGGACAGTCAGTTGGAAGCCGTGGTACCTTGTGCCTTTGCAAGGGCAAGTACATGTAAGAGACCCCATCCAAGTGAGGAACATGAGTATCTTGAGATGGCCTCTTCCGTACTCACCAGGGCCAATAATGCTGTGGCTTCGACCCTGACAGAAAAATCAAATACACGTCAACAGAACTTGCTGTCAAGTCTCCCTTTCTACACAAGTCTCACCACCCAATCCTGCTTCCCTGCAATGTCAGCCACCATTCAAAACATGATCACATCTCCGCAAATTACAATCGAAACCGTTGAATAAATTTGATGAAAATTCAATCGAGCAACTGTGGAATGTCAAACAGCCAATCTCTGAATCCAACGCGTGAATTAAGTTTCTCCCTTCATGTCCTCTATAATGTTATTCCCAATCATCGATGAACGAAGCCCATTTCAATTCGATATGATTCCATTGTGACCGTTTACTGATATATCTTTGCCAACGGCCAGGACAGCAGGTCAAACACATACAGATCAATACAACATAATTCCCGTTATTCCGCCGCTGGCTCGGTCTTGGTGGAGACAATTACTGCAGTGAAACACAGCAAAGACGATGTCTGTCGTCTTTTATCAAGTCAAGAAATCGGTGAAGATATCCTTCAGGCGGATCACAGACAAAGCAACAAAAAATTCTACTCTTGGCTTACACGTAGCAGAAACGCAAGAACCCTGCTGCTGGATACATCATCCTAAAGAACAAGAAGATACTCTTGGCTTGAAAAGGCTGATGGAAGATCTATCCATACAACCTCATTCTCAGAAGTGATGGGCTGCCAACAGTTTCGAAATACTCCATCGAAACCTGTGGGTTCATACGTTCGTTCACTGGTTTCCTCATCGACACTTTGGCTGAAGCATCCAGAACGGACAAGGAACTGGACACAAATTTAGGATCTGTATTGTAGCTAGCAACTCTCTGGGTTGACTCCATCATTTTAGTGATACTGTGTTGCCAAGGGTGGGGACGACGGGTCAATGGCATATGATCAATATGACATTATTCTTCTGACTTTGCCGTCAGCGTTTGAGCATCTTGTGGACAAAAGACGAAGAAAGCTTCCCGGAAACGACAAGCAAACAATCGTCGGGAGACCATTCCTAGATTCTGATTTGATTGGATGGACACCCTGCAGAATTGTCAACAGATGTAGCAAAGACGTGAGGCATGGCATCAGATTTCAGGAGGGTACAGGTCATACTTCCGATACCATGACTCTTGTGGTCTGTGATACTTGATTACAGTACTGAGCATGCCCGGTGAACATGGACTGCACATGGACGGGGCGAGACCAAAATGAAACTGGAAGCCATACTCATCCCTTCTTCCTCGAAGCTCAGCTTCTCATACAGTGTGAACGCTGACATTTCCTCATGACATACATGATAAGGCCATCCAGCAGCCTTTGTTTGTGGCAGATAAGACAAACATTAGTCTTACTGTCATCTTCAAATGTCCTCCAGTTGTCTCGCTAAGAAAAGGCTAACCATCTGTGTTCTTCTCAGATAACCCATTGTCATGATGCTATTCCCATGAAAGGATGTATTGGCTAAGAGATTAGCAATAGCTTGCCTTTGTTTTGGCTCACGACTGGTATTCTGGTCGCAATAGCCTTAACTGGAAGCCAATCAGAGACCATTGTAGTCGTGAAAGGATCGCTATGATATTGTCTTGTGGCTCAAATACAGGGTATCACAGAAAAACTGTGCTGACAGTGGTAGCGACTGCTTCGGTGCAGGCCTACTTATGCAAAGCAAATCTGTTTCGAGTGATACTCAAAAGCAGTTTCTCTGGCCATTGTTGATGTGTTCAT
>NMRB01000409.1:161643-191257 GCA_002633025.1 Notospermus geniculatus
ATTAGGGAACAATTGATACCGCTGGACAAACTTTTTGTAATTCATGCTCCGTCAACAGAATTTATTACTCTGCTTCCATAAAGGAATCAGTTAAGAAATTTGTAAATTATGAATTTGGTTTTCTGAGCATGTTTGTCCTGTTCGGTGCAGGTGTGTTAAGAGGAACGAGACCAAAGCCCTGCTGCAGGAGGATACATCGGGCTTCGTGAAGGTGCTGCATGGCCTCAGTGAGAGAAGTCTGAGATTTCCCTTGGCTTTTCTTACAACCTGACAGTCACATCATGGCCAGCAATTGGTGGTCGTGGTTGGAGGACGTTTTGTTTTCATTGAGGAGCCTTGATAGCCGAGTGGTTATCACGTCCGCTTAGCAAGCAGCAGGTTCTGGATTCGAAATCAGCCTGGGCCATATGGGATAAATCACCCACAGTTCTTCGTCTTCACGTCCATCAAATGGGACAGTAAGCCGTGGTGCCTTGTACCTTTGCAAGGGCAAGTAAAAGACTCTATCCAAGTGAGGAACATGAGTAGCTTGAGATGGCCTCTTCCGTACTTAACAGGGCCAATACAATGTAATACTACGGCTTCAGCGGCAGAAAAAGCCACAATTTTCATCCCAGGACATTTTGTCTCTGGATCTAGTCTTCTAGGACCTCTCGCTCATGTACATATCGTTCAGGAAATCCTCGAGCAGTGATCGTGTAGACAACTCAGCATAGACTGTCCAGATCTGTCGATTACACATTATCTAACACTGATCTCGTGTTTGTCATGAGCATATTTCATTTCTTTTCTGCAGGATTATTGAACGGATCATAAGAAATTGTCGCCGTTGGCAATCGCGTAATATGAAGAGATTAGCTACGGAGGGGAGATGGGAAATACGAGATGGATAAAGATCCAATCAGAATCTGCAACAGGTTCCCGTTGTCGCGGGAACTGAGGGATCACGGAACATGAGACGTCACATTAGTGGAGGGATTAGGTATCCTGAGATGTCCTTCGGGGAAAACCTTCCATTTTGTGGAATCACTTCAAACTTTTGAATGCTTGGTTCTCTGCTGATGGTGCGCCACATAGTGACAGAAAAGTGAACTGTGACATCCTTCATATCTTATGGAACCCGAAGTAAATTGGAAGTTTCCGTGGTTCCAAATCACTGCAGAACAGTGCTTCTGCCACCATCCTCGCAGGGTTTCCGCCAGGATTTTTTTCCAGGGTACGACCTGGGGGGGGGGGCGGAGAAAAAAATTCAAAAAAAAATTTTTTTCAAATTTTTTTAAAATGTTACTAACGGCCTCCAGAGTCATTTTTTACACTCCAGAATGCAAAATTAGTCTTCCTTCCGCATGAAAGTTGCATTTGAAATGTAACAAATTTAAGAAAAACATTACTGAAGTGATTTTTTTCAGGGTACTATATCGTACCCTCAAATTTCTTTAGACCACAAGATGTCCATGTATTAGGGTGATCGGTTGATTGTAACTTGTTTCATCTTCCGTATCCTCATCTGATAGCGGAGATAATCAACGTGATAATTCCCCATCCACCGTAATGATGTCATCTGATCGTACCTGATCCCCTCCTGCGTCGGATCAGCTCGGGGGTAATTTCGTCATTAGCCGCCATTAGCTGATCACATGTCCTCCGAGTCTTACACGGAGATAATCTTGGAAAAAAATATGAAGTAATCATTTGCAACATGATTTTCTGGCTTGGGGATGTGTGCTATTTTCTTATCAGATGTTGAACAGCATTCAGATCAGATTTGTTAGGCCGTGTCGACACTCCGCGAGAAGGGGGAGATTTGATATTCCCCGGCCATTGTGACATTCCCCGGCCATTCATTTCAATCTGATCCTATACATGGAGGTGTCACTTTTTACCTCCAGAAACCAACGTCAGTTCAGCAGGAAGTAACACCATTAGTTCAAAAAAATGCACGACAAAATTAGGAAACTACACTTATCTCAATCTTCCTCCCACAAGTTTAACATTTCAAGATCTAAGTTCCTGCCATAATGCCAACAAAACAGGCCTCCCTTTGAAGTGGTCTTAACTCTCAACCATTCTGACATTTAGCCACTGCTGCCGAGTGCAGTTCTTAGAAGTTTCACTTCTTGATGCCGACCATTCATAAGAAGCTCAATGCCTCCCCCACACACGTTATTTCCAGTTCTCTTTCAGTTTTCTTGGTCACTTTGACATGTCACACTTCAACAAAGCAGATGTGGACATGAAAAATTTAAATCCCTTGTGATATTTGCAGAGCCTACGTCAATGATGAGAAAGGGGAGCTCTCCCAGAGGGCGCCTCTGATCTCTGAGGTTAAGAACTATCAAACAGAGGGGAACTTTGGCCTCCATGGATTCGGTGGCTCTGCTTTAGAAATTTATTGACAACCATTTAGGTTATGGTCAAACGTCAATTTCTTATTCAAAGGAATAGTATTTTTCATGACCATTAGTCCACTGCTGCTACCTATCAGCGAAGCCCTGATTCTGGTCTTGAGAAAGTTCTAGGTGGAAACCAGTGATTCTGGAGCTGTGATTCCCTCCACAGGGTTTCCGCCAAAAAAAATTTTTTTGAAAAAAAAATTATTTTTTTTTGAAAAATTTTTTTGGTTGAATTCTTTTTTTATTTTTTAAAAGGTAAAACGATGTTTGGTGCTATTTTAGGCATATTGTGAAGCACAAAATCCCCACGCCAGTCATGCCGATTGTTTGGTTTCGTCCGGCATGTCATGGAAAAATGGATACCCAACATTTTTGAGGACGTACGGATTCGTACCCTGAAAAAATTTAAGAGTACGGAATTTTACCCATTTTACCCTCTGGCGGAATCCCTGCTCCAACACCAGCTCAGACACAGCTCACAGAGCTGACATCACGGAGTTTTCTGTGTTTGTACCACCAGCTCCAATGGGAGACTTTCCTGCCGTTAGAGGCCACCACCAGTTAACGGTCCTAGGACGTCACGAAATTTGACGTCACAAGGAAGAAGTGCACGCCACAACGTCATCCATAATGACGTGGGCGCCGTGGCTTACGTCTTTAACGTCAAATTTAGATCGTACCTGATCCCCTCCTGCGTCGGATCAGCTCGGGGGTAATTTCGTCATTAGCCGCCATTAGCTGATCACATGTCCTCCGAGTCTTACGCGGAGATAATCTTGAGAAAAAAATATGAAGTAATCATTTGGAACATGATTTTCTGGCTTGGGGATGTGTGCTATTTTCTTATCAGATGTTGAACAGCTTTCAGATCAGATTTGTTAGGCCGTGTCGACACTCCGCGAGGAGGGGAAGATTTGATATTCCCCGCCATTGTGAACTCTGCATTCATTTCAACCTGATCCTATACATGGAGGTGTCACTTTTTACCTCTAGAAACCAACGTCAGTTCAGCAGGAAGTAACACCATTAGTTCAAAAAATGTGCGACAAAATAAGGAAACTACACTTATCTTAATCTTCCTCCCACAAGTTTAACATTTCAAGATCTAAGTTCCTGCCACAATGCCAACAAAACAGGCCTCCCTTTGAAGTGGTCTTAACTGCCAACCATTCTGACATTTAGCCACTGCTGCCGAGTGCAGTTCTTAGAAGTTTCACTTCTTGATGCCGACCATTCATAAGAAGCTCAATGCCTCCCCCACACACGTTATTTCCAGTTCTCTTTCAGTTTTCTTGGTCACTTTGACATGTCACACTTCAACAAAGCAGATCTGGACACGAAAAATTTAAATCCCTTGTGATATTTGCGGAGCCTACGTCAATGATGAGAAAGGGGAGCTCTCCCAGAGGGCGCTTCTCATCTCTGAGGTTAAGAACTATCAAACAGAGGGGAACTTTGGCCTCCATGGATTCCGTGGTGCTGCCATAGAAATTTATTGACGAACATTCAGGTTTTGGTCCCACGTCAATTTCTCATTCAAAGGAATAGTATTTTTCATGACCATTAGTCCACTGCTGCCACCTATCAGCAATAAAGTCCCTGATTCTGGTCTTGAGAAAGTTCTAGGTGGAAATCAGTGATTCTGGAGCTGTGATTTACAGACACAACTCGCAGAGCTGACATCACGGAGTTTTCTGTGTATGTACCACCAGCTCCAATTCCCACCAACACCAGCTCAGAACAATCCTAAGCTTCAATGCAGCCGCACGGTGCCACATCAATCACAACTTGAACATAGGAGAACTCGGCAAATCAAGGTAATTGCCTTACGGTATCACATTCCACCAGTTATATGAATTTTTAACATCCGTTAATGCACTCAACAAAAAATATTGCTAATACAATGAGGACACAATTCAATTTATTCCAATTTAACTTAATGAAGGCAGCCAGCGATTCTGGTTGTTTATCAAATTACATCACGAAAGAAAGTTGCCATATTCTGATTTTTGCATAAGTTTGAATTCATTTTATGACAAACGCAACTGTACTTTGAACATTTTTCAGCGTTTTCTACCGACTTGAGTTTCATGGCTTGAATCTCAGCAATTTTTTATCACCTCAATCCTCTCTTGGGCTCTCAACGCCCCCTTTCAGACATAAGAGTTTTGAGCCGAGCGCCATCTGTACAGCATCATTGGCTCTATAGACAATACTGGGTGACCAAAATGTTTAGCAGGAGGAAACCAGAGTGCCCAGAGAAACCTGTGCTGTCAAAGAGAGTCAGCGTCTCTATTGCATGAAGAATGGTCTGACTTGGGGTTGAACCCATGACGTCAGAGGTGACAGTGTTGACATTTCCACTGCACCACTCTGACCGCCCCCTTCTTGCCCACAAATCAAACCCACGCTCCTAACTTCTCCCACTAAATGCAGCGTCCAGTGATAGCAACTGCCAATAACACTACCGCAGGAAAAACTGATGATCGCCGTTAAACCAAAACCAATATGCCGCGACGCAAATGACAAGCGCCGCAAGTAACCAATCAGATGGAAAAGCTAATCCAGCGGGCAATAACGCGAATCAATCGGGAAAGCGAGAGTCACTGTTAATAAAATACAAACCATCATTTGTGTTTTTCATGAGCACCGGGCTGCCATCGTATATTAGAGGTCAAGTCTCACAATAATCTAATTCATTATTCAATCGATCTTGGTTCAGAGTGACACCAAGTGTCAACTGTTTATGGTGAGAGATTTTAGAAGCCGACTCGTGGGGAGTCTGGTCTGCTGGTGTGTCAGGAATCTAAGTCCTCCAGGAATTTAGGTCCGGTGTTTTTGTTCGACGAGGGAAAAAGATGGCTGAAGAAATCATAACCATTTGAATATAACCTTACAACGGGAGTCTTTACTGGTGTTAGTTAGAGGCAACCGGTTATTGGTCTTACAACGTCACAAAATTGGATGTCAATGACGTAGGCATGACATCCACGTCATTATTGAGATGTTGTGGCGTAAAGTTCTTTGTGGCATCAAATTTCGTGATGTTCAAGGACCACAAAGTCCCCCATTGCAGACAGTTGTTACTTGGACATGCATCACTAGGACAACCATTCCTTTCACACTTGTAAAGTCTGCACATAGCCACAGTCATGACGTCATCAAACGGCATGCATCACCAACCTATCTGACATATTGAAAATGATCTAATCATTAATCAATGGCGACTTAAAAGCTTTATTAATGTTTAGACATGTGAAGCTATTCTAACGCCGATCAATCGGCTGGCCCAGTCAGTTCACAACCCACTCGTACTATTCATATAATCATGCTATTCCATGCTGCTAACTACACACGGTGTATTGACCCACTGCGCCGTATTAACACCGTGAACATGTACCGCGATATTGATACAAATTGTACATAAAGAGAATCTGACCTGAGCGAGCAGCTGAATACATAGTTCAGTCTCGAGCATAGCGCAGTCTCACGGAAATTTGTTCCTTGTTCACTTTCCGTTGGCCACAAGCAGATGTAAACTGAATCAGAGCTAGAAAACCTGAGCTTCCAAAACTGAGCCGCTGTCTATGATGATTCAAAAACTGTTGACCCCTGTTTATGGGCCATTTTCCTCTGCCACCAAGCAGGAGGAAACCAGATGGCCCAGAAAATCCTGAGCTGTCAAAAACAAATGCCTCGTCTATGACCAGAGTGGTAAACTTCCATTGAGCTACACTTACAGTCCTCAGATACCGAACACTTTTAGTCCATTGCTTTCTCGATGCTCAACCTTCATCATCTTCAATGGGAGACTTTCCTGCTGTTAGAGGTCACCACCAGTCACTGGGCCGAGAACGTCACGGAATTTGACGTCACAAAGAAGATGTGCACGCCACAACATCATCCATAACGACATGAGACCATGGTTTACGTCCAAAATTTGTGATGTTCCAGGACAGCTATAGGGGGCTCTAATGGCAGGAAAATCTCCTACTGGATCAGACAAGACAAATGTACACAAAACCAAAGCCAGTAATCAACACCTAAACATCCCTCGGCGGTGACGAAGTCCACCAGAATCGGACTAATTGCTCCCAATAACGTTGACCAATCAATATCCACCACACTCAACAGGTCCTCGGAAACGTTTCCGTCGTCCTCGTTGTTAGACAACGACTCGGCCTAATGGGAAAGAATGGTCTCATTACGAACGAATTAACGACCGGATTCTGAACCTAATACTTGAATTTGAAACCACAGAATGGTAAGGCAAGGTCCAATGGTCCTAGCATTCAGCAGTGGCTGATGGCAAGCGTCAGGGTTAGGGTTAGGACAGTAAGATCCGCTCCTCCTCCGAGTCCGAGCTTTACCAGTGAATTGAGATCATGAGCCAAGTTGTACGGCGATTGCCTTCAGCTGGGAGCTATTCAATCACTTTTCATGAATTCGTGATCTGTCTCCACGGCGATGACATCCCAACAGAGGGGTCGTACAATCCCATGACATCATCGACAACCAAACCAAGCAACAAGACAAACACGACAATTTATCGCCATTTCTCAGCCCCCATTTTTCACAATCATTCGTCCCTTCCGGCAGCGATCGGGAAGATAAATATAGCAGTCTTATTATCCAATCAGGGCCAATCGTGCTTGAACCCGAGATAAATCACTGCGTATCTCAAACGACGCGGGGCAGGCCATCTCGTCGTTAGCTCATTGCGCGTAATTGAGCGAAGGATGTAGCGTCTTCAGTCGTTAGTGATCATCATTGGAATGAGTCGTGGCTGGTCTCTGCGGCCAGTCGGCCAAATCTGAGGAGATCCGCTCGGCCACAATGGTCGGATGTGGAAGGTCACGGCGAGACGGAGCATGACGAAGGTCAAAAGATGAAGAACTGGCCTCTAACAACCCCGCCCACTTGCCAGGACCCGATTCCCCACGGGCCTACAATGCATATTATGATGACTTCCTCCAGAATTTGGTGACTGAACAGCTCGACTCATTTCCAATGCTGACCAGGACGAGGAGTTTGAGAGGCTGGTGTTAGGACGTGTCATCACTGATAGATATTGATTGAGAGAGGTGTTTTGGAGGAGAGACAGTGCCTGATATGTTTAGTTACGGACCGTGATGTTACATTTACAGCCGAGGGAATGGCTTAATTCAATGGCTGATATCCATAGTTACCATTTGTTCCGCAACACTGGCAAGACGATTTGGACGGTGTTGAGTTTGATTCTGTGCGTTGGGAAAATCCATTCCGGGTTCACACAAGTTTCCGTTGCCTTGGAGGACTGGGCTCTTGGGGGGGCGGGGCTGCACTTCTGCCATTTCTTGGCTGAGGGAGCATGGGGCCTCACTGGCCCTGTGGCCCCCCNCCCCCCCCCCCCCCCCGTAAATCCTCCAGTGCACCAGAACAGTTCAGCACTTTAAGAGGGCCAGTACTTTTGCCATTTCTCGGCTGAGGAAGAATCGCAGCCGACTGGCCCGGTGAGCCTCCCCATAAACCTGCCAGTGCATTGAACAGTTCGCTAGTAGCAGCAAAAAGTCAATGCAATAACCTCTCCCTCCCGGACTCAAGTATTCCGTACTCAGCCACCTCCATCATGAATGAGGAACTACTTTATATAGACGGCGAATGGGCTCAAGGACTCAACGTATTTGTGTCAGGAATTACCAGGGTTATCCGTGCATTGAGAGCAGAGGGAGGCCTAGATTCCAAACACAGTATTGAACCATCTCGTCCCCAACTTCCTCCCCTCCTTCAAACTTCACGCCAACCTTGACTGACATTACGGGAAATTAACGCTTGCTCTCAGAGATGCGTTACATGTACATACATCATAGGATCAAAGGTGCCTGTCCGCGCCGAGCTAGATGGCTCTATCTCAATTTGGTTCTCTTTCTTTGGGCGACCAAACTATGAGCAGTTGTTTGCGTCATTGGTCGCAGTGTACTGTAAGCCGTAACGAAACAATCGCCATTGTAAGGGAAGCCAACTTCCGCAAGGAAACTATCCCGTAGATAGGCACCAACTGATGAAGCCAGCATGTCAACCCAGCCTTGGGTACGACCATCCCAGTAGACATGTTACCCGCCAACACACACATCATCGGGATCCCTGTAAGCTTATAATCTTTAGAGCGTGTACCGAGTTCTACTTGGCTTATTGATTTCATAATACACACCATGTATGAGTATAGAAACACTACATTTCATCAATTTTGACTTCAGTGGAAGATTCACACGTCATGTTTAGACTTCATCTTCTCGTCATGGCTACCTGCTTTCATGTCAGTCGATGGAAACCACTTGTCACTTCTCTCAACAAAACATAATAAGCAAGAAGTCAATCTCCAGAATTCACGAATTTTCGACCCCAACTGGGCTCTTTTTCAAGTGGAACTTTACAAAAGCTCTCAACAAAAGCTCTCTCAACAAAAGCATTTTATCTCCATCCGTCCTGTTGCGGACAATGTTTGGACTGGACTTAAGGCACCAACGCTCCACGTGACAGTTTTCTATCGAAAGTTTGCTGTCAGAATTATTGCTGTCAGACAGCAACAACTGCTGTCATACACTACTGTATGACAGCAATTTTTGCTGTCTGACAGCAATAATTGACTATCTAACAGCAAACTTTCGATAGAAAACTGTCACGTGGAGCGGTGCCTTTAGGGGGCTTGATGGCCTAGTGCAGAGGTCATAATCAGCCAGCAGACACGATTTCCCATCTCAAAGGCATGAATTTAAACGTGAGCTACCAGGGGGTGCATGTCAATGAAGATGATCTCACCGACATGAATTTGTAGTACACGTTGCCAGCTTTATCGACCCGCCATGCCATACCGTACAGAGAGTCAAGGACTATCTTATAGGTTTACATTGTATCTGTGTATGCCATCACAAAGACACACCTTTGATTTCATCCTGGGATCACTGCATCACGATGTAATTTCAACCGATCCTGTTTGGTTCATATCCTGTGACAACGACAGCTGTGACAGATATCGCTGCGAGATTACGCCAGTGTTTTCAATATAAATCAAACAAAACGCTGGGACAGGAAGAGAGGATGAGGTGTGTTTTGACATAGATTTCAGTGGGGGACTTCCTGCCGTCAGAGGGCACCACTAGTCCCCCATTTCTAGGCAAACTAATTCCTTGGTAACGGTTGGTCTGGGATCTGCAGAGAGCGATTTGCCAGTGCATGCAGGAGGAAACCAGAAAACCTGTGAAGAGAGTTATTCTCTATCACAGGACATTTGGACACTGAATTCACCATCTTATGATTCACCCTCTGATGGGGATTTGGCCTATTGTTTTAAGACGTGCTGCCCCTTAGTGCTGGCGATTGATGCCTTATGCGAGGGTCCGTGGGTTCGATTCTGGTAGGAAGCAATGTCTTTCACCTTAGAAACTCGATTTCTATTTCATATTCACCATCTTATGAAGATACACTCCCTGAATTCTTGATACAGAATCAGATGGATGACTTGACCATCCATGTCATCAGCTTTTCATGTTAAAATCTAGTATAAATCTAAAAGCACTGGTGCTCACACAGTGGATATTTCCCTCTAAAAGCAATTAACTTAAGACAATCTCCATCATTATGGAACAAAACATGGCACAATGATTCTCAATATAACCTCAATTTTCTGTTTTGTTTCATAAACAGTTTGACATATTCCAATTCAGATCATAAACAAGTTTGGAGTAGTCAGTGGAACTATTATTTATGATGAATCGAACAATGCGGTCACTACTCTAGTGCACTCCACTGTCGGATGTGGAACTAACATCTGCGGCAATGTCTACTCACATTATCGATTCTTTTTACGTTTATAATCTTCATCTTCATCGTGTCAAATGGTGGGGTCAGAAAGAACACATCCTTACACCCAGGGTCTTCACAACTACTCCCCTCTATGCAGGGTTTCCGCCAGGATTGTCAAGGAGGGGGGGGGGAGAAAAAAAATTTCAAAAAAAAAATTTTTTTCAAAATTTTTTTGGGGGGATGACTCGAACACGCAGGCGAACAAAGGTTTCATGGGGATGAATCCCTGTGAAGCCAATTGTTCGCGTGCGTGTTCGTGTCGCGTGTCATCCAATGTCAAGTCAGCCTTAGAGTTGTTTCGTGAAAACATCAGATTTGCCATGTGAGTTAACATGACAGACAAGCCTCTAGTTTTGAAATCAACATGGGACATTGATCACCATCTTCTAACTGGTGAAGCACAGTACTTCACAGGCTGATAGCAAGTATTCTGATACATATGCATACAAAGGTTCGAGGGTGATGTTGCATATGATATCCCACTTCACTCACCACTTGAAATACAGACTTTACATGTTTGGATGAATTGAACGGAGATAATAGTATGATCTATCATGTCTGTCACCACCAACATCCAGACACATTTTCTCCATACATGTAAATCTCTAAACCAGTTGAAATGAAGCAGCTTGAGCAACTTTTTGGTCATCATGAACATTGCAGCACATCCTAGCCCCACTCCATCACTGCCTATGTTTCTTCTTCTAGGAAGTAAAGTAGGTAATTCTATCTTTTCTAGTTTACATCAACCATTCCAAGTTCTGTAGACCTGTGATTACTTCAGAGCCACCGGGAGCAAAACCATCAGACCAACAAGTATCCACAACTACACATCTCAGATACGTTTTTATTCATTTTTCCTCAAACCTTTTTTACACGCGACTGGGAGCCATCATCTTTCTCAATCTATCCGTGTAGTAACACAATGAATACAAATGAGTTGAGTATCAGAAACATCAGATACGTACTCCAAGTGATTCTGAATGTGGCACTAGACTTGGCCATCAATAAGCAGCAGTTCTCACTTAGGAAGGTAACCTGACATGGATTAGTATTGGAACCATGAGGCCACTCACTGACGCTTAGAAAATACTAGGACTAGGAGGCAGATCTTCACCCTCAGCATGAGGCCACTCACTGACGCTTAGAAAATACTAGGACTAGGAGGCAGCAATGAATAGGACAGAAATGATGATAACGCTTAATCAAAGCCTGTCTTCATAAGCACGTCCTGTGTAACCACATAAGTACCAGTGTAACCACAAGTTTGGCTGTACAGGGAGTAGACCTCCCAAGCCGCAACGCTCAGGATCTTCCCTCAACCACCCCTTAACCAATCGCTGGATACGGTGACTGGCACAACCCACTAAACAATTAAATAAGCAATACCTCTCCACCACATCAAAAGAATCCCAGTTAATCACAACCTATTCATTGCAATCCTTCTGTGAGCCAAATAAAGACACATCGACTTAGCATTCAAGCCGCAGTGACTGACCACCAATTATGCCGCTCACTGTCATGATGTATAGCGTCCTAACTAATTACCCAGAAGCCTTTGCAGATAGCGATGGTTTCATCAGGTAAAGTCGGAGATCGAATCCAATCAATTATATCTCGGGCAATTATCTCTCTATTATTAATTACTAGCCTAGCGTTGCTATCGGTGACGTTGATGTGATGATGGTTGCTAGTAGCGATGAGGTTGCCTGGCAGTGTTGGCTTCTGCAAGTTGACCATTTCTCGTGCCGAGATCGAAACATCGTCATTGGTTTCCTTTTGACTTACACCGACAGGGTTTCCGCCAGATGGTAAAATGGGTAAAATTCCGTACCCTAAAATTTTCCAGGGTACGGATCCGTACCCTCAAAAATTTGATAAATTCACATATTTATCAGCAGTATTCATTGTTTTCACCATTTAACATCATATTTCACGATGGAAAGTGATTGTATGCTTCAAAATACGCCTAAAATGGCACTAAACATCGTTTAAAACCACAATAAACAAATACAAATAAAAATCAAAATTTTTCAAAAAATAAAAAAACAATTTTTTCAAAAAAAAATATTTTTTTTTGGTCCGTACCCTCATTTTTTTCCTGGCGGAAACCCTGACCGAGACCAATGACCAATGACACAGTTTTCTCTGGACGAGTTGCCCATACACAGCCAACTCGTGAGAAAACTCACGTAGAGCGTAGAGCGGTGCCTTTGTTTCAGGGAAATGAAAGATAATTTTTGCCTCAACAAGGCCAGCAATTGATCAGCCGTGGCATAAGTAGGTCAAAACAACCTGATTACCGGCACAAGATGCGTACAATTACTTATTAATTATATAATCAATGTTAATAACCTTGTTTTCAACATTTAAATAGCAAACAATATATGATTTATTGCCCTGATAAAGGCCTTGATTAATGAGAGAAAGGACATGGCCCAAATCATGACCTGAATTCATAGCATTTAGAATTCTTGGTCAGCGAGTGGCAGATTCAAGGGCCACTGAACAATATATTTTGAAACTATACAAAACATTTCTCCCCATGTCACTTCTGATAATCCTCAAGTTGTTACAGGTCTGAGTGGTGCAATGGAAACTTCGGTGCCTGTCAACTCCCTGAGTTCAATTCTTGCTTGGATCTGGTCTTCAAAGTGAAAGAGGGGGTGACTCTCTTTGGACCGTATTCACGCTTCGCACTTTAGCCTAAAGTACAGCTTAAGTTCAACTTTCTCTGTGCTTGAAGCATTGAGAAAAGTGAGACTTTAATGAAAGTGCGACCCGTGAATACGGCCCTTTGACAGCACAGATTTCTCCGGGTACTCTCATTTCCTCCTGCTGTACACTATGTTAGGTGCCTGATGGCATATCTGGTACTCAACCCCTGATTCAAGTTCAGCCAGTTTCGTTTGTAGAGCAGTGGTTGTGTGAGTACAGAGACAGGAAGGCAGGTAATCATGTATTTCACAGACTTTGAGAGTGCATCCATTTATTTAGTATTATCAAATCATGGGAAAATAAATAATGACCACTCATCGATCAGTACTCAAAGTAAAAGTTTACATTGGAGAATTTCTGGTCTGAAATCACTAGACATGCCAGAGCTAGCACGCTATTTTAGGAATGTACATAGACAGCGAAAATGGTGATCAATCCAAAATATTATCGGCAAAACGCTGGGATTTATTGGGAATATGGCCTCAGATCCATTCCAAAGACATATCGACCGAAAATCATTGATTCCTGCAGAGTAAGTAACCGATAAACTGAACTTTTTGCAATATCTTGATTTCGATAAATGTTTACACGAGCAATCATGTAGGAAACCCTATAGGGATGATCATCTCAAGTGGGCACGGAAGACGATTGGAGTGAAACCTCAGAATTTCACCAATTATAGGCAATTTGGAATTTCATCGTTGACTTGTCATCGATCGCTTCAAGTGACCTTTTTAGGACGGTTTTTCTTTTGGTTGCCACAAAACTTCCTTTCTACAGTGACAGGATGAGGAATAGATTAGTTCCTGATCGCACCACTAGGGCTGTAGAAAGGAGCGGTCTCTGGTGACAGGATAAGGAACTACCACCAGTATTTCCGCCAGAGGGTAGAACAAGGGTACGATGCTAGTACCCTCAAAGAAACAGAAAAGGGCCATTTTCTTAAAATTTCTTTTAAATTTAATTTTTTTATGATTCTGAAAAAATTAGTACCTTCAACAAAATTTCTGGCAGAGACCCTGACCACAGCCAATGAGAAGGACTGGTATATCTAGTGACTGCCATCTTGTACCATGTCTTTGCTGATTGGTTGAGAGTAAAGACGTACAATGAGAATTCTTTTCCGCTACGACAAGATAAGAAGACACCCCAGAGCCAATGTGAGGTACTGGAGGTTACACCATCCATCGTCAGTTTTGCACCTGCATGAAATGTTCGGTATTTACAACGAATTTTCCTACTTTCTGTTTCAGCGACAAGACCCGATAGAGAAAATGAACATTGTTCACAGTGTCAAGTGCACAAAAAAAGATGATTCACTAGATGATAAGAAGGCAGGAAAAGCAAATTTGAGGATAGTTTAAGTAATGCAGGAGCCGTAATTTCTATGGTAATTGCAGGCACTGGCATCATTTGATTCTTTGTGTAAATTTAGTGGACACGAGGGATGTATTACAGCTTCACGTTGCTACTATTTCGTGCAGAGCTGAAAGAGAATAACTGCTTGTTTCAAATGAAGTTTGTTTGCTGGGAAGGTTTATGATATTGGCTCATTGCGTAGCTGAAATATGGGCGAACAGAATCTGACTGCAATCCTACAATGTAGCTATTTGTTAGAGTGGTGTACAAGTGAAATATTACCACTAATCACCTCCACAGTTTAGGTTCAATTCCAGTCTCCCATCACTCAGGGTGACCTTGCCACCAAGGTCACAGGAAAGGTCACACAAAGGATTCTCCGTCAGATTCACCGTAGCTGACGGCAACTGATCAGCTAAATTCAAAATGGTGTAGATCAGCACCTCCATGGGTTAGGCCTAGGGTTCAATATAGCCTCTCTTCACTCACTTGGTCACACTGACCTTGACACCAAGGTCACACTCTGGATTCTCTATCAAACTCGCCGCTGCCGTCGGCAACTGATCAACTAATCATAGTATTTGTATATCAGATGCTCATTTCGCCCTCGGCGATGATCATCCTGACCACACACTTGCTGTCGTTGGAAGCCTCCAGCAATTACAAATCAGCTGGCATGAGCGAGAATGAGTTTGTATCATAGATAACGATCGCGAGTGTCAATCAATGATTTGGTTGGCTATGAATAACATTGATGGAGCTCGGCCAGTACCACCATCAAACCAGCCACAACTGAATCAGAACCACCGTCCGCACGGTCTACGGATCACTCCGTCCAATTCAACATAATGAAAAGAATTTGCATTTTCCCATAGGATCATCAATATTACATACAGAGTCATAATTTCCAATTCATTTTCCAGTCCTGGTCCCTCTATCAGAACGATACACATCACATGATCAATTCATGGGCTCTGATTGGATGAATGTACGATTAATTCGGACTGCGATAACCCTTCATTTAAGGCGAACATATTCACCGATCGATGGGGCCTTACAGCCAACAGCCCCAAAGGTCTATTCTCATGGTCCAATATCCGTCTTGTTCACAATTAGAGTGACGTGATCGACATTCTGACCAGACTGAGGACATACAGACAGGGAATTAACTCATACATAGATGGAGAGGTTGGCTACTCCAACAGGGACAGATTGGGCTGAGATTTCTCTACAAGACTTGGCAGATTGGGCAGACATTTCCATGACTGTGGTTCAACAAGAGGCAACAGGTTTTTATCATTGACCAATCAGCACGGGCTCTCAGATCACAAAGTTTCTTTGGGGAGAGCCAGCAATAAAGAATTGATGGGGGGGGGGAGAGAAGGGGCGAGGAGGGGCCAGGAAAACAAACTGTTGCCATTCATGGCCAAGAATACACTCAATAATTCAGTGATATCGGCCTCCGCTCGAAGCTGTCACCTTCAACCTCTGAAACACTTGGTGCCAAAGTCCGTTTCTGAACACTAGATGTCACTACCAGTTGTTGACGATCACAATCACAATCACAGCTCTGGTAATTTATCACCAGGCTGTGATTCCATGTTGGGTTCTAACATCATCAACACACAATCATGACAACCAGATGGATGGCAGCCATATTCTCATTAGGATTGGGACAGACTAATCCAATAAAAAACAATTTTGAATGACATTCATTGCTCCGCAATAGACAAATGGGTGAAGCACTGGAGACTGATTTCAGATTTTAAATCACACTAGTGTGCCACATGTAGCAAGCTCTCTCTAAAACTCACAAGGAACTAAATACTTAGGGCCATTGAGGGTGTTTTAAGACACATGTTAACTTCACTGAATGCACACACTTCCACCATGCACTGACGAAGTCACACACGTCTGTGTTTACCTCTGTTATCCGTTATCCGTTATCCGACATCTGTTATCCGTTATGCGAAACGACGTTATTCATCAAATCATTGGCCCATGATGTACAGCGATCGAGATGAAAAACGGATAACGTCATTCATATACAGTAACGGATAACGGATGTCAGGTAAACACGGCTTTAAACACGCTTTATGAATACGGCCCTCAGTGATTGCATGTACTAGAATTGGGAAATTCTCTGAAGTTTCTTCAAGAATGAATGAGGATGTCATGGATGTTGAGGGATTGTGAACGGTTTTTCAGCAATTTGTCCCTCTTTCATGCGCTGCATGTGTCAAGGATGGACGGACCTTCAGGAAACTCTTAATATGGTACATTATCCTCAGCTGCCTTTATCTTTTACAGCAGACTGATCCCACAGGCAGAGGTTGGCAACAGCCAAGAACCTGAATCCAACGATCAATCTTGGTACTGATACCAGGAATATTGACTGAGTTGTCATGAAAGTCTCAGTCTCTCTTGGTTGTCTGTCTTGGTTTCAAGTCCAAATCATACAATCAACAACTCTACATGTATGTAGGGGCCACCAAGAATCATCCCCTGGAGACAAAGAGCCCAGGTACATGGATGATTCCTCACCAGACATCATACCTTACCGCCAATGACAACAGCACGCATCCCACCATCTGTAGCAAGAGATAACATTGTGTGGAGAAATGAGCTACGTGAACATCACAAAAGAGGCGGTAAGTGAGGAATTAGTTTGCGTGCAATCAATCCTGAATTCTGACTGGTGATTTGTATTGCAAACGAAGTCAGGTATGAGGCCGAACCGGGGCGACGATTTTTGGGTCTGGGACATTAGCAAAGGGTTTTTACAGTAAAGTAGCCAAGCCCACCAACTTCAAACAGAGCCAGAGAACGACAAATCATGTCCACGGACAACCTTACATGTATTTAACAGATGTTGGTTGTCCGCATCAAATGTTGATTGTCCACAGGCCTAGCAGGGTTCCGCCAGGATTTTTTCCTAGGGTACGACCTGTACGGAGGGGGAGAGAAAAAAATTCAAAAAAAAATTTTTTTTAATTTTTTTTGGTCAAGTCATTTTTTACACTCATGCAAAATTAGTCTTCCTTCTGCATGAAAGTTGCATTTGAAATGTAACATTTAAGAAAAACATTACTGAACTGATTTTTTCAGGGTACTATATTGTACCCTCAAAGGTGCTGGGGACTTAAGAGAGGTTTTCAACTTTGGGGAAATCTCGGAAAGTACAAAAGCTATCTTCTTGAAACTTTCATGGTTGACACTATGGTCCATATCAATCATCATGACATAATATCAACCGGCTCCTTCTATTGTTTCATTACTTACTGTAATTAGTCTTTTTGAATGCCTTAGAAATTGCTGAAGGAATCAATATATTCCATTGAGAGTTTGACTGAATATCCTTGGGATCATGTTGAATAAGATTATCCAAAAGAAAACAAACAAGTTCTATCACGACAGGGCTTTTTTAAGGATAGAAATATCGGTTATACTGCCCAGTTTCAACTTTACCACAGGGTTTTATGCATGATTACAAGTCTTGACATAACAGGCCAACAACAATACATGGGCCTAACCACTCATGGAGGGCCAAGGGTGATGAATTGAATAATGTCAAGTGAACTCTTTGCAAGTTTAAGGACAGTGACATCACATGTCTGTTATGTTTTGACTAGACACACTGCTTGGAAAAACAACCACACAGAAAGGAGACCTGCCCCTGTTCATTTTCTGCTGTTATCGGAAACACTCAAAAAGGCCCAGATATGGAAGAATCATTTGACCATTACAAGCTGTTACAGCATTATGGAATAATAGGCAGGGAACCCTGTCCCCTCTGTAAGAATTGGTCAGTCCATTCCCCTTGCACAATGGCTTTTTAGGCCTACTGCCAAAAGGCTACTCAGTGCAGCCCTTGAATAAAACAGAAACTTGAGAAATCTTACGGTAAAAATGATGCATTTTCAACTATCCCTGTTTGGAAAACTTCACTTTTTACTGGCTGATGTGACAGTACATAGTCCAGGCTGTACATAGATAGTGTTTTGAAACAAACTGCTAATGACTGCTTTCCCGTACAGAGCTCTAAAGTACTAATTACAGAAAGTGGTGAAACAATAGAAGGAGCCGGTTGATATTATGTCATGATGATTGATATGGACCATAGTGTCAACCATGAAAGTTTCAAAAAGATAGCTTTTGTACTTTCCGAGATTTCCCCAAAGTTGAAAACCTCTCTTAAGTCCCCAGCACCTTTAGGATACAGAAAAGCACAAAATTGACACACAAAATGATAATAAGCAAGAAGTCAATCTCCAGAATTCTCAAATTTAGGGTACTATATATTTGTACCCAAAGTACCCTCTGGCGGGGACCCTGCCTAGATGTTCATCGGTCAACAATACATGTACATAAACTATCCCTGAACAACATCCTGGCACATTCCAAAGACTTGAATAAGATTAAGAGTCCCAAGACGAAATTCACACATAGGCCCAGGTCAATGAGTAATACAGAGTATCAGGTTACCTGATAAGGAATTTTTTCCTCATTCCTTAATTGCTATCAATTACCCTATATTTTCTTCAGCCACACTTCCTCCTATGCGCGGGTCAAGCAGAATAATCGGAGGCGGAGGAAGAAGGGGTCAGAAAGCAAAGTTCTCTCAGTGCATTGTTTAAAAGGTCATGGACTGCAGCACATACATGTATCAAATTGCTTCAAATGCCTCACAGAACCTTAGGGGGTATTCCAAATGAATGGAAAAGTATGCTTAGCCTTTCATCAGTTTCAATAATACACGGCTGTGACATTCCTACACACAAGAATTTCATGGTTTTTTTTTCATGACAAAGGACATGATCGACCAGCAACATGAGAAAACAGCAATTGTGACCCTCTACAGCAAAACCAGTCGCATGTCACTCAGAAGGTGAGCCGCATGAACTACAGTGACACCAGGAGAGAATGGAAGAAATAGATTGTTTCAGATTTTACAATTAGAAGAGACAAGGAGAGACAATATTGAAACCGACAAACATCTGGTCTCAACCTGCCATGAGCGACATGCGACTGGCTTTGCTGTGGAGGATCACAATTTTTGAGGTGGTTTCCCATGCTGGTTTCTTTCCAAGCCTGAAAGTGAAAAGCCGGCTTTTCAGTGTCGGCCCAATTTGACTTGGTTTTTTCATACCGTAGGCCTACTGCATGCATGGCGAGCAATTCATTTTTTGCATGGAATAGAAAGAAGACACAGCCAGCACGGCATAGCTCCATGAAGAGTACACTGCATGGACAAAATAAGCACATTCCTCAGTGGGTTTGTTGACCAACATGTTACGGTTGAAAGAGTTTCCTGAAGGCAGGCCATTGTTCAGCTAGTGCTAGCCACCTAGCGGTAAAAACGTGACCTACAACTGCTAAACTTGACCTCAAAATCTGGCTCAAATGCAAGAAAGTCTGAAAATATTTTTACATAATGACCGACAGGTTTAATGAATAGATATGTCTCCTAGCTAAAAATGTCAATTATATGAGTCTATACACAGTTTGATCAGAGATTTTAGCGTTTGAAAAGTGATGAAAGTTGGCGTCCGTGCTGCGCGTAAGTATCACCAGCTGCATTGAAGAATGACAGCTAAATTTGGAAGCGATAATTTCGAAGAAAACACTTACCTCTGTCCACGATATGCCAGCCTGCAGGGCCAGACACAGTGCACACAGAAGAGAACTGATGTACATCATTAATCCGATGTCCTAAATTTGTCGAAGATCACATAAATACACATGAAATATCGCATATATCCAGAACATGCAGAAAGAATTACAACTCGCACCTCTCTAACGCGAGAATAGTGCCATTGCTAAACCGGAAACTACCACATATCAATCCGCATCAATCATTGGTTGTGATGCGGTCAATTAACGGAATGTGAAACTGATTAGGCTCATTAGCATATCACAATAGATGCAATAAACTAAATAAAATGATTCAATACGGCTTGTAATTAAATAAATGTGCATTTTCGTCCTACTTTCAGTCATACGTAGAAAATACCTTGGCACTATTTTCGCTGCTGCGCGCACCTGTTCTTCTTGGAGAAGAGGATAATCGTGTGCCCAGGCTAATCCCTTGGTATAATCCGATAGATTAAAGCTGACGTGAACGAACAAAAAGCCCCCATGCGACGAGCAAGAGAATTGCAAACGCCCTGCAAACACCTCAAACGAAGGATCAGAACATGATAGACCCCACGACGTCAGGGGGGCGCCACCTTATTTGCCTTCAGGCAACAGAACTGTCAACATCTCCGGATACCTCTTACACTACTCAAGTAGAAAAAAATAGTAGTCATTTAGACGGGATTCGAACCGTCGGCCTTCTGATTTGGTATCCACCTCTCTATCCACTCGGCCAACGAGCCAGCTTACAGGGACATGATTTATGTTTGTCATAGACGTAGGGCTTCGACTTACGTTATAATGCTACGAATAAGAGAAAACATGCAAAGTATTCCAACAAGTTCGTTGGCCGAATGGGGAAGACAGCGGGACAGAGATAGCAAAGCGCGGGTTCGATTCCCAGCTTGGTCAAAAATTTTTCTTTCCAAAAAATGTTCAGCACGAGCTCACCAGAGGATGTTGACACCTCGAAAGCTCGAAGACAAATAAGGTGGCGCCCTCCTGGCGTCGTTGGGTCTATCATGTTCTGAGCCTTCGTTTGAGGTGTTTGCAGGGCGTTTGCAATTCTCTTGCTCGTCGCATGGGGGCTTTTTGTTTGTTCACGTCAGCTTTAAGGATGGTTTACGGCGGTCACATTCTCCCCTCTGGCCAATGCTATCGGAACAAAATGATCGATTCCTTGTAGTAGCTATCAGCAACCACGAGCGCAGGCTACTCGGCTTCACTCCCGGGGTTTCACTTTCCAAAAATAAAACTTTTCCCGCCCTTCACGAGAAACGCGCAGCATCCTGGAGGAAGCAGGGATCCGTGACCACAGTAACCAGAGTTCTGTCGGTTTTTAATTATGCCGAAATCGCCCCTGCTTGTTTGGAAAGGGATGTCTACTCCACTTGGATGTTTTTCTTCGGGCCCTCCAGGAAGTAAACTCCGTACACAGCGTGTGAACCGCGCCCACGGGACCGCGCCCCAGCCCAGTTCACTCGCTCTCCACGTGTGCCCGGTTGACAACCACTGCGTTTGTCGTCAAACTTGCACCTCGCCCATAGTCTCGCGCAGCCAGACCCTCGGTTGCGAGACCGAGGGTCTGGCCACAACGTCTAAAGCTTTTGTGATGCTGCTTTGCGCACGACTGCCCCGTCAATGGCGAGATCATTCCCGCCCGGCGGCATCGATCTTCTGCAAATTTCTCGATAAAAACGACACAACTGACCTGTGTATATCTCCTTTAGTGTCACTGATGGAGGATCAGATCATCAGTGCTGCGGGGAAAGACCTCCATGGTGCGATCAACAACCAGATGGATGGCAGCCATATTCTCATTAGGATTGGGACAGACTAATCCAATAAAAAACAATTTTGAATGACATTCATTGCTCCGCAAATAGACAAATGGGTGAAACACTGGAGACTGATTTCAGATTTTAAATCACACTAGTGTGCCACATGTAGCAAGCTCTCTCTAAAACTCACAAGGAACTACATGTAAATACTTAGGGCCATTGAGGGTGTTTTAAGACAGACACATGTAACTTCACTGAATGCACACACTTCCACCATGCACTGACGAAGTTACACACGTCTGTGTTTACCTGACAATGCGAAACGACGTTATTCGTCAAAGCATTGGCCCATGTACAGCGATCGAGATGAAAAACGGATAACGTCGTTACAGTAACGGATAACGGATAACGGATGTCAGGTAAACACGGCTTTAAACACGCTTTATGAATACGGCCCTCAGTGATTGCATGTACTAGAATTGGGAAATTCTCTGAAGTTTCTTCAAGAATGAATGAGGATGTCATGAATGTTGAGGGATTGTGAACGGTTTTTCAGCAATTTGTCCCTCTTTCATGCGCTGCATGTGTCAAGGATGGACGGACCTTCAGGAAACTCTTAATATGGTACATTATCCTCAGCTGCCTTTATCTTTTACAGCAGCTGATCCCACAGGCAGAGGTTGGCAACAGCCAAGAACCTGAATCCAACGATCAATCTTGGTACTGATACCAGGAATATTGACTGAGTTGTCCTGAAAGTCTCTGTCGGTTGCCCGTCAGTCTCTCTTGGTTGTTGTCTGTCTTGGTTTCAAGTCCAAATCATACAATCAACAACTCTATGTAGGGGCGACCAAGAATCATCCCCTGGAGACAAAGAGCCCAGGTACATGGATGATTCCTCACCAGACATCATACCTTACCGCCAATGACAACAGCACGCATCCCACCATCTGTAGCAAGAGATAACATTGTGTGGAGAAATGAGCTACATGTACGTGAACATCACAAAAGAGGCGGTAAGTGAGGAATTAGTTTGCGTGCAATCAATCCTGAATTCTGACTGGTGATTTGTATGAGGCCGAACCGGGACGACGATTTTTGGGTCTGGGACATAAGCAAAGGGTTTTTACAGTAAAGTAGCCAAGCCCACCAACTTCAAACAGAGCCAGAGAACGACAAATCATGTCCACGGACAACCTTACATGTATTTACAGATGTTGGTTGTCCACATCAAATGTTGATTGTCCACAGGCCTAGCAGGGTTCCGCCAGGATTTTTTCCCAGGGTACGACCTGTACGGAGGGGGAGAGAAAAAAAAATTCAAAAAATTTTTTTAAAATTTTTTTTTGGTCAAGTCATTTTTTACACTCATGCAAAATTATAGTACGTTTGAGTCATCTGGAGCTCGATGGGCGTATGTCAATCAAACCCTTAGTAACTAGACCACAATGAACTTAGGGTTTACTCTAAACGGTTCAACGCACATTGTTTTCTAACCAGCTGAACCTTGGTTTGAAATTGAACATACAACTAGACCTTGATTTGAAATTGAACACAGGCACAGGCGTGGGATTGGCTGGAAGTGTCCTGTCAATAAAACGCAGTGAATAGCCAGACTTCACCAACAATACCAAGGTCTGCCTGACAACCGAAGGTCCGCCCATCGAGCTCCAGATGACTTAAACGTACTATAGTCTTCCTTCTGCATGAAAGTTGCATTTGAAATGTAACATTTAAGAAAAACATTACTGAACTGATTTTTTCAGGGTACTATATTGTACCCTCAAATTTAGGATACAGAAAAGCACAAAATTGACACACAAAATGATAATAAGCAAGAAGTCAATCTCCAGAATTCTCAAATTTAGGGTACTATATATTTGTACCCAAAGTACCCTCTGGCGGGGACCCTGCCTAGATGTTCATCGGTCAACAATACATGTACATGTAAGTACATAAACTATCCCTGAACAACATCCTGGCACATTCCAAAGACTTGAATAAGATTAAGAGTCCCAAGAAGAAATTCACACATAGGCCCAGGTCAATGAGTAATACAGAGTATCAGGTTACCTGATAAGGAATTTTTTCCTCATTCCTTAATTGCTATCAATTACCCATATCATTTCTTCAGCCACACTTCCTCCTATGCGTGGGTCAAGCAGAATAATCGGAGGCGGAGGAAGAAGGGGTCAGAAAGCAAAGTTCTCTCAGTGCATTGTTTAAAAGGTCATGGACTGCAGCACATACATGTATCAAATTGCTTCAAATGCCTAACAGAACCTTAGGGGGTATTCCAAATGAATGGAAAAGCATGCTTAGCCTTTCATCAGTTTCAATAATACACGGCTGTGACATTCCTACACACAAGAATTTCATGTTTTTTTTCATGACAAAGGACATGATCGACCAGCAACATGAGAAAACAGCAATTGTGACCCTCTACAGCAAAACCAGTCGCATGTCACTCAGAAGGTGAGCCGCATGAACTACAGTGACACCAGGAGAGAATGGAAGAAATAGATTGTTTCAGATTTTAGTATTTACAATAGAAGAGACAAGGAGAGACAATAGGCCTATTGAAACCGACAAACATCTGGTCTCAACCTGCCATGAGCGACATGCGACTGGCTTTGCTGTGGAGGATCACAATTTTTGAGGTGGTTTCCCATGCTGGTTTCTTTCCAAGCCTGAAAGTGAAAAGCCGGCTTTTCAGTGTCGGCCCAATTTGACTTGGTTTTTTCATACCGTAGTAGGGCCTAGGCCTACTGCATGCATGGCGAGCAATTCATTTTTTGCATGGAATAGAAAGAAGACACAGCCAGCACGGCATAGCTCCATGAAGAGCACACTGCATGGACGAAATAAGCACATTCCTCAGTGGGTTTGTTGACCAACATGTTACGGTTGAAAGACTTTCCTGAAGGCAGGCCATTGTTCAGCTAGTGCTAGCCACCTAGCGGTAAAAACGTGACCTACAACTGCTAAACTTGACCTCAAAATCTGGCTCAAATGCAAGAAAGTCTGAAAATATTTTTACATAATGACCGACAGGCTTAATGAATAGATATGTCTCCTAGCCGAAAATGTCAATTATATGAGTCTATACACAGTTTGATCAGAGATTTTAGCGTTTGAAAAGTGATGAAAGTTGGCGTCCGTGCTGCGCGTAAGTATCACCAGCTGCATTGAATAAGAATGACAGCTAAATTTGGAAGCGAGAATTTCGAAGAAAACACTTACCTCTGTCCACGATATGCCAGCCTGCAGGGCCAGACACAGTGCACACAGAAGAGAACTGATGTACATCATTAATCCGATGTCCTAAATTTGTCGAAGATCACATAAATACACATGAAATATCGCATATATCCAGAAAGAATTACAACTCGCACCTCTCTAACGCGAGAATAGTGCCATAGCTAAACCGGAAACTACCACATATCAATCCGCATCAATCATTGGTTGTGATGCGGTCAATTAACGGAATGTGAAACTGATTAGGCTCATTAGCATATCACAATAGATGTAATAAACTAAATAAAATGTATCAATACGGCTTGTAATTAAATAAATGTGCATTTTCGTCCTACTTTCAGTCATACGTAGAAAATATCTTGGCACTATATTCGCTGCTGCGCGCACCTGTTCTTCTTGGAGAAGACATGTGCTACATTGGATAATCGTGTGCCCAGGCTAATCCCTTGGTATAATCCGATAGATTAAGGATGGTTTACGGCGGTCACATTCTCCCCTCTGGCCAATGCTATCGGAACAAAATGATCGATTCCTTGTTGTAGCTATCAGCAACCACGAGCGCAGGCTACTCGGCTTCACTCCCGGGGTTTCACTTTCCAAAAATAAAACTTTTCCCGCCCTTCACGAGAAACGCGCAGCATCCTGGAGGAAGCAGGGATCCGTGACCACAGTAACCAAAGTTCTGTCGGTTTTTAATTATGCCGAAATCGCCCCTGCTTGTTTGGAAAGGGATGTCTACTCCACTTGGATGTTTTTCTTCGGGCCCTCGGGAAGTAAACTCCGTACACAGCGTGTGAACCGCGCCCACGGGACCGCGCCCCGCCCAGTTCACCCGCTCTCCACGTGTGCCCGGTTGACAACCACTGCTAGTACAGTCAATAACGAGAAAAATCGGGACAAACTGGACAAAAACGCCATTTTTTGCCCAAATGTTCCTTTAATATGGTACTTCAATTCTAGAAGGGGCGCCCAAGTCAGATCACCATGGTAACGTCAAAATCGGTGTTGAAGTTTTGGACACTGACTTTATCATTGGACCCAAGAACTGGGCTTTGTACAGGAAAATGGGACCCGATGTACAGCTAACTTTTGAACGGTCGGATTTACACCCCATAAATGTATTATCAACAGATAGAAACATGGTGCCTTATAATCAAATAAGCATGTTTTTAGTAATTTTTAACTGATTAGGTGATTGCAAACGACGTTTTTATATATTTTGACCCATTTTGTGTTAATTTGCATAAAAAACGTAATTTCGTATTACGTAACTACTGAAAACAATTAAGAACATGCTTATCTGCTTTGGAGGCACCATGTTTCTATCTATTGATAATACATTTATGGGGTGTAAACCCAACCGTTCAAAAGTTAGCTGTGCATCGGGTCCCATTTTCCTGTACAAAGCTCAGTTCTTGGGTCCAATGATAAAGTCAGTGTCCTAAACTTCAACACCGATTTTGACGTTACCATGGTGATTTGACTTGGGCGCCCCTTCTAGAATTGAAGTACCATATTAAAGGAACATTTGGGCCAAAAATGGTGCTTTTGTCCACTATGTCCTGATCGGGTCAAAATTTTGAGCTTATTGACCGAACTATGCGTTTATCGTCAAACTTGCACCTCGCCCACTGACGGCCGAACTGCTGGCAAATCAAAGCTTGGTTAGGGCATGGAGGTATCTTATTTTATACCTCCATGGTTAGGGTAATAGGGGTAGGGTTTTTCTCAGCTGGGGTATAGATCCATCTGCCAGTATTTCCGAAACAAAGGGACACCGCCTGGCAAACAGAAGCACTGCTAGGATGTAACCCTGGGTTGGGGTGGACCCAGTTTGTGGACCGTCATCTGGGTGAGGTTGGCAGATCGTGCGCAGCCTGCCTGGTCACCGGCAGAAGCCCGCAATGATCCGTCGGGGACACTAAGTGCTTTCTACGGGCTTTCAACGGCCTACCGGTCAGAGGAAAACACCAGGGGCGACCGCCTAACAGAAATTCTGTAATGGTAAAAGCCATTTCATACCTCTCTGTTAGGCCCCCGGGTTAGGCCCAGTGTTTATCTGTTAGTGCTATCGTAGTTTCGTGGCGGTCGCCCCAGGAGAATTGGGACAGGAGCCAGCTCAGCACCGCACCGCCCGTACGGCTGGTGAAAAATGTCCCGGTGCCCGTGGGAACCGTAACCGGGCACCGTAAGAAATTGGCCAAAATGTGTTTTTACTTGCAGGGGCACCGGAGTGGATGTAAACGGAGGCTTATTTTACTCATTCCTGGTTTGTCACGGTCACTGTGAATGAAACGATTGTGCTGCCATCTGTTCACAGACTGTTGGAACTAAAGAGATGAAAATTTTTTGTCTTCAAATGGTATCAAGGTCCGATACTTACAAGGTCAGAAACAAGCAACAATTGCATTTAACATTCCCAAATGAGAGAGTTAATGAAAACCAGACTACTGAGACCAAATTAATTGAATTTAAAGCCCCAAAGTATTGAATTTTACTGGATTTTCAAAGTGTTGGGAGAATGCTGGTCGAGGTCTCATAGCATCGTGAAGGTCCCCAAAATGCCTGCCTGATGCGTATTTCGGAGAATCAAGGCCTATTTTCAGCACACAATGAAAAAATCTGCAGGGAGGGCTCTAATGTATTCAGACAGAGCGCAGTACATTTTACACGTCGTGACGTCGTGCACTGACGTCAAGAATCGCGGCGATGATTTGCATTTTTCAGATTCAATACAGTGGGGCTTTAAGTAACAGCAAAGTTATGGGGAATTTAACTTTTCCTATGGGTGTGGTCAAGAAATTGTTGCTATGGTAACATGAGACCCCAAATTTTTAATGTTAACATGTTTTTTCGCAAAGGGTACACCAAAGGGAATAAGAAAATACCAAAAAGGTTTAATTATGGGGGGGGGGGGTTCATGTGGGCCCCTCCTAGCCCATAGATACCCAAGGGGCGAATCTTTAAAGGGCCTCTAGAGGCAGCTCGCCATTAGGCTAGTATCAGTACCGGTTCTTCGGCCAGGCGGCGCCACTTTAACGTAATAATCACTCACTGGTACGAGGTATTCAACCTGGGTTTTCCCCTGCCATGCTGGCTGCCTCTAGAGGCCCTTTAAAGGAAGAGTCAGTGTTGACCAGAATTTTTAAATTCTTTGACGACGTGCAGAGGGGATAACTTAGTTCAAGCATTGGCAACTGAAGTTATGAACACAGTCTATTTGCTGTGATATCAAAATGAAACCAACACTAGAAATAGAAATAGAAATAGTTTATTGAATTAAAAGGCCCTCGAGGAGCAAAGAGTATCACAATATGTATATCATACAAAATTTTGATTGCACATGGACAGGAATGGAGTATAGAATATGGAGCATATAACATAATACAACGAGTGATAAATCTATAACAAGTTTTATATCTACAGTGGTCATTATCCAAGGTACAAAAAGCACAAAATTGACACACAAAATGATAACAAGAAGTCAATCTCCAGAATTCACGAATTTGACCCCAACCGGGGGCTTTTTCAAGTGGAACTTCACAATCTGAAACTCTAGAAAAGACTTTGAGTTTTTTTTCTAGACTTTCTAGAAAAGACTTTTCTAAAGTCTTTTCTAGAGTTTCAGATTGTATTAAAAGTTCCACTTGAAAAAGACCCCGGTTGGGGGTCGAAAATTCGTGAATTCTGGAGATTGACTTCTATGCCACTCACATAGAAAATTAAGTTACACAAGATGTGAAGCAATGGCTGCGAGGACTGGGGCGAGATGTGGTCGAATGTGCATGGTGGGCAGAAAATACAGTACTGCCTGAAAGATACCTCTCGTGCGCCCTCGGACGCCCGCAAAACCGCCCTAGGAACGCCCTAGGATCGCCCGTTTCTTTCCGAGGGCGCACTGCGGGCGTTCCGCGGACGCATTGCGGTCGTTCCTCGGTCGCAGCTCGGGCGCTCCTCGGTCGCGCTACGGCCGTACTTCGGGCGTTAATTACATCAACATGACATCAAAGTAGGCCTAAATGCCGCCGCCGGCTTCCGTCTTCGATATGAACAACGCGCTGCCAGCAAACCAAATTTCATACCTTAGTGTCACTGACCGGCAACAAGCGGTAGGCCTACCCAGAATTCTAAAACTTTCCCGACATGTTCGTCAAAAACATCGCAATCAGTTTCAAACTCATCGTCCCCGTCATGCCCGTACCTATCACAGCATCATGAACACGGCAGCATTCCGCATGTCCCAACAGTGTGCATGCATCAGGCACTGCATTCACCAGTATCATCATTATCATACATGCAGTTGCCCAGCAACGCCTGTCAATCACTCTCAGTCACCATCCAGTGTAATAGGGATCATGTTGGTCCCACTATAGGAATACTGCGTAACTTCGGCCGTGCTAATTTTTTCTTCTTTTTAATTTCAGGACTTGAAGTGTCAGTGACCATGAGACATTCAATGTTGAGGCACCAGTCATTTCCAGGAATCGTTTCAGGGCCGATGGCGAAGATACTGACATGATCGCATTATCATATTATGTTAATGAGATCATGACACCATTCGCTGCCAGGCCAGGCCATAGCCACGCAGTCTCAAACCACGTGTGTGGTGTAACGTTTTCTAGTGTT
>NMRB01000409.1:210103-224019 GCA_002633025.1 Notospermus geniculatus
GCCCTACTTTAACCATTTGATCCAATTTGGTCGTAGAAATGTAACCAACATAATTTATTGGGACACATGGTAGTGGCAGACAAAGGAAATGTACCGACCATTCCTAATCACCTATCGTCTTTGCTAAATATCTTGTCCAAAAAAAATAGATATAAAAGATATAGATGGTAGCAAAAATAGATAAGTGATCTGCAGGATATCTTGAAATTTTTCGGTGAAAGAGGCGACACCAAGGCATGTGGGCAGTTCGACGAGGTAAAAAACTACCTGGGAGCCCTATTAAAAAAAACAGCTATGGTACCTTATGGTATCCTGTGGTATCCTATGGTACCCTATGGTATTGTACGGTATATTGCTATTGTACCCTTGGTATTTTATGGTACTATGGTATTAATTTATGGTACTTATGGTTCCCTTTTATGGTACTATTGTATTTTATGGTACTATGGTATTAATTTATGGTACTATGGTTTATGGTGGTAATTTATGGTTCCCTTTTATGGTAATATTGTATTTTATGGTACTATGGTATTAATTTATGGTATTAATTAATTTAATTTATTTGCAGACTGACACTATTAAAAAGGCAGTCAGTAAGGGCGCTGCCCTGGAAGACAATGTATTTGAGCTGAACCAGGTATTAAAAGAAAAAGATGAAGAAAGACGCCCCCAGGATATGGAAAGAAGCTGTGGAGACGGACACTTGACAATGTTTCTGATGCTACTTTTATTTACTAGTATATCGTGATATATCCCACATAATCCCAAAACCTTCGAACTGATACTCAGTCAAGGATGTAGTGTAGAATCTATATATATACATAGGATTACGTGTTTCTTCGAGGAATTTAAGGATTTTACTCGATTTAATGAACGTTTCATTCGCATTTATAATCGTGACATTCGTGGATAGCTATAGTTACTTCATAATCATTCGCATAACCTTGGAATACTCCAACTTTCGTGTTAATTATTAGATCGCCAATATATCATTAATCGATGATATATATCATTATATCATTAATTCGTGAATTCTGGAGATTGACTCTTGTTTATTATCATTTAGTGTGTCAATTTTGTGCTTTTTGTACCTTGTATTAATCGAACCTTCGCATTTTTATTCATTGCTACGGCTGCAGCCCCTTTTTTATTGATTTATTTTCGCGGTTCGTTGCGTGAAGTGAATGCGCTCGAGGGTTCGATCATATTATGGAGGATTCAATATCTTATGATATGCATGTCGACATACGAGTATATAATGAACGCTAAACAGGAGGTGACACTCAAAAACTGATGCTATCGTTCGGGATTCGTGTCGGGAGGAACGGATCTGTGCCGGAAATAGGTAAGCGAGACATTACGATTATCATTTTTAGAGACTTGCACGTCAGTTTTAGTTTATACAGTCCACGAGAGCATCGAGGAGTTTTATGGGGTTTCGTGCCTACAGACACTCAGGTACATATATTAACAAAATGCCAAGGAATATCTATTTTGTTGTTTTGTTGATTTTAAATCAGCATTCGACAGTATGGAGAAATGGCCGCCTTTACAAACTATTAAAGAATGGAATCGGTAGTAACTTGTTTACTTTGATAAAGAATATGTATTCTGACACCAGATATGCTGTGAAACTTTGTAGTGGTTTAAGTGACGCATTCTCCTCCACTGTTGGAATTAAACAAGGATGTCTCTTAAGCCCAACACTATGAAGATAGAGAAGCAACCTGAGGAGACCCTCATAGCGTTCGACTTTTACAAAACAGAACGAGTCGTATTTTTAAAAAAACTAAAAGAAAGGGAGTAGGCGATGGAAGAGCTCCAAATGGAGCAATCCCTCCTGTGTCATCTGAAAGGTGGAATTTTATAAAACTGAGAGGGACGTGTTCAGAAAAAACCAAAATAAAATGCAGCTGGAAATTGAAGAGCTGAAAACTGAACAATCCATGTTGCAGATAAAAGGTAGTTATGTCATGCATCATGATTGTAACATAATATGATGTTAGTACATGTATTCAGTGCTGCCACCTTCATTATACTATATTATCTGTAATCTAGGTCGTACTAGCCAGTTCCATCACCATTACCACCATGGCTCACACATGACTTGTCAGCATCCGATTGTATTCGATATATCTATATTCTACAATAAATCCGTATAACCAACAATGGATATAATATTCATATTTCGTTACCATCACGGACTATCGTCAACAAGTAATAAACATGGTGTCAGTGACAGTGTTTTCGTGTCGGATTCTCCAGGATACTCCTTAATTCTAGTCAGTGACTACGTTGTGATGCAGATAGCATTTATATTTTTTGAGTTTTATCTTTAGTATATTTTTGATACCGTATATATGTATAATTTGCAATATGTGATGTCACTGTGACTCTGGTCATAACTGCTGTAAGGAATATTTGCATTTTTGTACCTCTGTGTTCCATGCCAGTATTTGCATTTGATAAAAAGACCCGTATGGATGGGCTCCAGTCTACATTAAGATGTGGGACACATCTTCCCTAAGGGGGGAGGTCTGTGGCGGTCCGATATTCCGCCGGGACCCCGTTTGTCCCGAAGGGGATATTGTAAATGTGCGCCTGGCGCATGCGCAGGGAGAGAACCTGAAGCTGTACCAATTTCATGAGTTGTACATGTGTAGTGGCAGCGAGAATAAAGGATTTAATACCTACTGTAAGTGTCATAGTTCGTCCGGACCCCCAATATCCAGTAGAGGTAAAACCCTCCCTCTACACAGGTGTTGCTCCTCCTAATGGCAGGAGGTGTCCAAAACAGTTCCATACAATTATGCACGAAAATGATAAACGCTGTAATGAATTTACCACTAAACTATCAATTTGAAATAAAAACAATGTTAGAGCAAATAGTGGCAGAAACAGGAAATGTGCCGAAAATTCCACACAACCTATCGTCAGTGCTGATAGTGCAGCGTAATTTCGAAGTTAGGCCGAAATTAGAACCTTTTATTCCCCAGAGGAAGTGCTTACATGGTTCCGAAGATTTGAGCTGTTCCACCCGCAACCACCAGATACTCCCACTCTCACGAGCAAATACGAACTGCCTTAAGAGAACGCCTGGACCCAGGCCAGCACGCACTTCTCCGCCACCAGGAGTTCATGGCGTTAGAGAAGCAACCTGAGGAGACCCTCACAGCGTTCGAACTTAGAGTGATGAAGATAGCCGCGGTGGCTTTTCCAGTGGCTGCCTTTTGAGGCGAGCTGTTTTCTTTGGGCCCCTCGTGAACAATAGAAAATCTATTGTTCACGAGGGGCCCAAAGAAAACAGCTCACCTCAAAAGGCAGTCACTGCTTTTGGGGACTTCCCCAACCAACAGAGATTTAATGGCCAAAGAACAGTTCATACGTGGCATTGGCGACAAAGACTTGCAGTTGCATTTGCTAACCCATAACTCCGCTACTATCCGTGGCGCTGCTCAGATGGCAGAGCAGTACTGCCATGTACAAAAGGTGAAGACAGAAGACTAGGTGACACATGTGAACCTTGTGAACGAATATTCATCATTGTGTGTAACAAGGACTGAGCCAGATTACTGTTGGAAATGTTGTATCATTAGCATTGGTGTGGAGCGTTCTTTCACCATAGGGCGTTGTCACCCCAGTCACTGATGTAGCTCAACGTGTCGTTTTAACTTTTACATGTTCATTTAATTGAGATCATCTTGAGGATGTTTCATGTAGTATACTTGCAAATACCGGTGTTGTATTGTATTATCGCCCAAGTTGTGACGTTCATGGTGAAAGTGAAAAGGGGCGTATCTGATGACGTCACTGATGGCTATCACCAGACATCAGTGGGCGCTTCGTTAAGTAGGAATAGACTAACCATTAAGACTACCGTTAACCGACTAACCGCAAGACTACCGTTGAGAGTACCGTTGAGAGTACCAGACCCATATATAGAACCACCGAAGACCAAAAAGATTCGTCAAATGAAATGGTCCATGGACCATGTGCTCACCCGTTTGAACATAAATAGTGTAATGACAGAGAGAGGTGCATGTCAGTTATGACCAATCTGGGTCAAGTCGTTCCCGAGTTACAGCACATTTGATGACTTTCGGGTTACGCCACCTGGCGGCCATATTGGAAGTTTAATCAGGCCGAAATCTGACGTGCTTGTAAAGGTCATTAAGAGGGAGGTAAATATCAAGTTTGAGCAATCTGGGTCAAGCCGTTCCTGAGGTTTAGCACTTGGCTGATTTTCAGGTTACGCCACCTGGCGGCCATATTGGATGTCCGATCGGGCCGAAACTCGGTATTTTTGAAGGTACCCCTCTATTACACGTTTATGCAAGATATGAAGACTCTCGGTGAAATAATTAAGAACTGCGGCTGGTTCGTTACTTTTATCGAACTCTGACCTCTGTGACCTTGAAAAGTAGGTCAAACCAAAAACCCGTTACATATGTTATGTATCCTAATTAGATATACCTATGATAAAAATTTGGAGATGATCCAGTCATTAGTTAAGGAGTTATTGCACTCTTTGTGTTTTTGGTTTTGGCCACCTGGAGGCCAAGCCAAGAATCGAATCGGACCGAAACTTGGTGTCATAGCGGTTATGAAACGTGCCCTGCTAACGGACGACGGACGCTGACTGACGACTATAGCTCACGGGTGAGCTAAAAATAAAGGCGCTAGAGCGCTAACAAACCAAAAGTTTACGGACGAAGTGCCGTACCGCCGTATGGACGCAAGACAGACCACCTCTAAATGGCCCCAACCACAGCATAAGCCCTGCTGGGCCTTGCGGCAAAGTGGGCTAAAAAGGACTGAAAGGCAACATCGCTTGAAGTAATAGGTACCTCCTTAGGGAAAATTTGAGCGCGTTGCTCATAATGTGGGGGTCAAGTTCTTCGCCAGGACCCTGTGGACCTACAAGGGGACCACCACTGAAGGACCAAGCATAGCATAAGCCCTTTTGGCCTGTGGGCCCAGTGGGCTAAAAATGGAGAAGTTTGTCGAGAGGGGTGGAAACACAAAGGAAGTGGCAATGAGCATTAGCCCAAGGTTTTCGCATTGCCAAAGGGAAGTTTTGGAAGCCAATTTCCAACAGAACAATTACATCCAAGCCAGGAAGACGTTGGCTGTGGAGATTAATCCTCCTAAAGAGCAAGTCAAAGGAATGGGAAATACATGGCAAGAAGAGTACACTGAGAAAATGGCAAGAAGAGTACACCCTGAGGAAGTCTCGCACTTTCAGCAAGAAGTCTCGCACTTTCAGCAAGAACAGTACATTCGGAGGAAGTCTCGCACTTTCCACTAAACAGAGGAAAATATTGGAGGACGCTTACAAGAGGAAGAAGTACATTGTCGACTACGAAGCCGCAATTTACGGCAGTGAGCTTGAAAATGCAAAGGTACAGGTAAGCTGACCTGATGAAAGTACAATTTGTTGATTATGTTTTGGAAGTGATTCCACTTCTGCACAGTACAACCTGTCCTGCAAGTAACTTTGCAGGAAACAACCTCGAATATTGTATCACCTTTCAACTCAATGAAATGCAACCACTTATGAAATAGAAAACTCAATCCGACTTCATTGCCTTGCAGGTGCTTCTGCTACTCATGGCAGCAGGATGTCATAAAAGTGCAAAAGAAATGGGGACAAAAATGCTAAAAACTGTGTTGGATTTGCCACTGGCAATACCAATATGAAATCAAAAATATTCTTCAGGAAACCGAGCCTGGAAATGTTCCAAAAATCTTGGAAAATTTAATGCAAGTAAATGCAAGTAAGTATGATGTATGATGTTTTTATTAGTGGTTTCAACCCCACAAATGACAGTAGTATGGCAAAGTACAGTGCGGTTGTTAATATGGCGATGAAAACAAGTCTTTGTTGATTAGATGTTAATTCATAAGTTCTATATTTTGACATGTCTTCAACTACATGTAGGTCGATCACACTTTCTTAGCAAAGAGAGCTTCTGCAAGCGCCCGGTTAGGCCATATGATTACATTTATCTATTGTTTTAGGGGTGCACTCGCACAATAGATAAACGTCGTCCTAGAGCCTAACCGAGCGCTTGCAGAAGCTCACTATCAACTATCATGCCTACAACTATTTGGCACGAAGAGTACGCCTCAGGAGGAAACGGCACGAAGAGTACGCCTCAGGAGGAAACGGCACGAAGAGTACGCCTCAGGAGGAAACGGCACGACATTAGGGACAAAAATGCTAAAAACGGCAATGGACTTGCCTGTAAAACATCAATTTCATATTAAAAAAATCCTTCAGCAAACGATGCCACAAGCACAAGGAAATGTGCCAAAAATTCCAGAAAATTTATTGTCGCTGACAGTAAATGCAAGTCTGGAACTCTTATTCTCAGACGATATTCAGCCAGCAGTTGGATACGGACTGATCCATTACCTATTAAATTCTAGGACTGTGATTTTTAATTCTTGATCATTGCATACCCTTTTGGACTTTTCCTTTTTTTTGGACTTTTCAATTTGGACAATTTCGACTTTTCAGTTTTCCGTAACCATATAAAGGAATTGACAATTTGGAGATTTTACTTATTTGTTACACTCACTCGGACTATTTGTTTCAACGGAGTTGAAATTTCTCAAAGGAGGGAGGAGTACGTTCATACCCGTTGTAGGTTGGTTGCCAGCCAACGGGTTAGCTTGTGTTTGGCAACAACGTTTCGTTAATGTTGGTAACGACCGTTAGTAATATGGATTTTTATATATATATTTTAAGGCAAGTCAGCACAGCTTGGATGGGTCAGGAAGGGTATAAAAAAGGGCCTGATTTGGCAGTTTGAGAGAGTTTGGAGTTGAGTTTAGCACAGTACAAGAGTGCCTGGCTATACCCCGACCCTGTCCCGGTTGTGCTGCCTCTCTTTGCACTGAATAAATAAATAACCTGACATCACCATACGATATTGGTTGACTCCGTCTGTGGAACTCGTCCACCACACCAAGACCAAAAAGACGTCCCCGGATCGAAAGAGAACGTGATGCGTTTCACAGGTGCTCCTGCTCCTAATGGCAGGAGGTTGCCACAATCGTAAAATAACATTGGGCACGAAGATGTTAAACGCGGTAATGGACTTGCCGATAAAATATCAGTTTGAGATAAAAACAATACTTGAGCAAACCCTGCCAGAAACGGGAAACGTACCGAAAATTCCGAACAACCTATCGTCACTGATAGTAAATCCAAGTGAGTATGATGTTTGGCCCATAAGGGACATTTAGTTTTTATTTTATATTTTTATTTATTTTTTTTTCTTTAGCAAGATAGATTGGTGTTACTACTGGTACTAGCTGTAGCTGTGCAGCACCAGGAACGCGACAAAATTATTATACATGGTCAAAATACATTATCATTATAATTGTATATTCGTATATTTTTGTATATTATTATATTATTGTATATTATGGATGTGCCTACCGAACGCCGAGAACGATCAAATGACATCACCATACGATATTGGTTGACTCCGTCTGTGGAACTCGTCCACCACACCAAGACCAAAAAGACGTCCCCGGATCGAAAGAGAACGTAATGCGTTTCACAGGTGCTCCTGCTCCTAATGGCAGGAGGTTGCCACAATCGTAAAATAACATTGGGCACGAAGATGTTAAACGCGGTAATGGACTTGCCGATAAAATATCAGTTTGAGATAAAAACAATACTTGAGCAAACCCTGCCAGAAACAGGAAACGTACCGAAAATTCCGAACAACCTATCGTCACTGATAGTACATCCAAGTAAGTATTATGTTTGGCCCATAAGGGACATTTAGTTTTTATTTTATATTTTTATTTATTTATTTTTTCTTTAGCAAGATAGATTGGTGTTACTACTGGTACTAGCTGTAGCTGTGCAGCACCAGGAACGCGACAAAATTATTATACATGGTCAAAATACATTATTATCATTATAATTGTATATTCGTATATTTTTGTATATTATTATATTATTGTATATTATGGATGTGCCTACCGAACGCCGAGAACGATCAAGGTCACCATTAAGGTAAATAAAATATAAGAAAACAGCTTTGGCTAAAAGGAAGGAAGGAGGAAGTCTCGCACTTTCAGCAAGAACAGTACATTCGGAGGAAGTCTCGCACTTTCCACTAAACAGAGGAAAATATTGGAGGACGCTTACAAGAGGAAGAAGTACATTGTCGACTACGAGGCAACAATTGGGTGGCAGTGACAGGTCAATTCGGTGCCGCGAACTTGTGGTAAATAGCGCATTGGTGCTCCTGCTCCTATTAATGGCGGCAGCAGTGCAGCACAGTTCACTTAAGTGCCGAACACGCATGGTAAACAGCGCCATGAACTTGCCCCTGAGTCATAAGATCGAGATAAAAAACATGCTGGAGCCACTACTGGCAGAGGGGGGAAATGTGCCCACTATTCCAAATCATCCCAAAGGGAAATTTTGGAAGCCAACTTCCAACAGAACAATTACATCCAAGCCAGGAAGACGTTGGCCATGGAGATTAATCCTCCTGAAGAGCAAGTCAAAGGAATGGGAAATACATTTGGAAAACTAAATCTTTCACAGGTGTTGCTGCTCCTAATGGCAGCAGGTGTACAAAACAATTCCATAAAATTATGCACAATAATGGTAAATGCGATATTGAACCTGCCGCTCAACTATCAGTTTGAAATCAAAACAATGTTGGAGCCACTAGTGGCAGACAAAGGAAATGTACCGACCATTCCTAATCACCTATCGTCTTTGCTAAATATCTTGTCCCAAAAAAAATAGATATAAAAGATATAGATGGTAGCAAAAATAGATAAGTGATCTGCAGGATATCTTGAAATTTTTCGGTGAAAGAGGCGACACCAAGGCATGCGGGCAGTTCGACGAGGTAAAAAACTACCTGGAAGCCCTATTAAAAAAAATAGCTATGGTACCTTATGGTATCCTGTGGTATCCTATGGTACCCTATGATATTTATGGTATTGTATGGTATATTGCTATTGTACCCTTGGTATTTTATGGTACCATGGTATTAATTTAGGGTACTTATGGTTCCCTTTTATGGTACTATTGTATTTTATGGTACTATGGTATTAATTTATGGTACTTATGGTTCCCTTTTATGGGGGGAACATGGGGCAAAACGGGGACGCTAACTTTAAGGGGACAATACATGAAGACGTTCATTTTGTACAAACTGAAACTTTGTTGGGAACATCAACGAACAATAACTCTTTTCATACAAACACACAAACCTGGGTTTCCTCTTTGCATGTTGTACCAAAATGAAAAATAATGAAAATTTCATTTTGCCCCATACTTGGGGCAAAATGGGGTTCCCTCTTGGGGCAAAATGGGGACCTGTTAAAGAGAGGCGTTAAAGCAAGAAATAACTTTTATCCTGTTCTTATGGGATAAAGACATATAAATGGATGTCATGGTACCTTCTGATTGTTCGCTGCACCTACTGATTGTTAGCAGAACGTCAGTCTTTGCAAATGGCACACAAAATTAAAGGGGACATCACTGCTTGACGAGCAGGTATTGAGCGCTGGCAGAAATGTCACACTCAATTAAAGGAGATGTCACGGGTTGACTACCACCCAGTACATTGATGGTTAGCAGAAAGTTAGTCTTTGCAAATGGCACACACGTACAACTGGGGCAAAATGGGAACATCAGCCCCATTTTGCCCCAGATGGGTCACGCACAAAAAAATGGCTGACCATGACCACAAGGTCAAAGCAATGTCTGAAGGAATTTTTTGTAAACAGGTCTAGTATGCCTACTTTCAGACAACAGACTGCTCATTGGAATTCATCTATTCTTTGACATACACAAGGACATCAAAGACAATCCTAATATTTCAAAAAAATGTCGAAAAATCAATTTTTTAATGTCATTTTTACCTGAAATGAGTTAATTTCTTGAACTCCAGTGGGAGGCGTCCCTAGTGATGTCATGATTAATTGAGGGTATGTAAAATAGATGCCAGCATCTATAGTGGCAGAGATTTCGCCACACCCCGTTTTGCCCCGTGGCCCCATTTTGCCCCATGTTCCCCTACTATTGTATTTTATGGTACTATGGTATTAATTTATGGTACTTATGGTTCCCTTTTATGGTACTATTGTATTTTACCAAACAGAGCGGGAAATCATGAAAAACAAGCTAAAAGAAAGACAAGATGCAATGGACGCGCTCCATCTGGAGCTCTCCATCTTGTCACATACAACAGGTAGTTATGTCATGCATCATGATGACCTAGCCAGGCCTACTTGGCTATCAAGTTCATTCTAATGCGATGCCTTTATGCTGTGCGCATTGCCCTTGTGACGGGGGTATTACATTACTGAGTTAGCCTACCTACGTTAGGTCCTCATGTGCTAAGCATTTTGACAGCTAGGCCTAGGCCTAGGCCTAGGCCTATGCCTATAGGCAGGCCTCTCCCAGCCATGAACTAGCAAATAGGCCTAGCCTAGCCTAGCCTAGGCCAAGCAGGCTTAGGCTATACTAGGCCTATTTCTGTTCGGCACATGCTGGGATGGGATGTCATTTTGACAGTCGAAGTGGCAGTTTTACATATCAACAAAGGGGGGCTTGGCGTAAGTGAAAAATAATTAAATATTCATGAATGACCATGATGCCTGGTCCGCACATTGACCACGGCAGACAAAAACGGCGAACCTCGCAGATTCACTCAAAGTTCAAGATGCAAGTCACCATCCAGTCACCATATTCTGGCTGCATTACAAATTAGGATCGACAACACGTCAACTGATATCCTCTGTATTGGGTGTCACTGCGTATTGTTTCCAAAATCGAAGATCGAATTGGAGAGCGATGGGACTGACGGGCCGGAGTTTCCGACCTTTCGCACACATTGCACCAAGGGCGTGTCACTGGTCTGCCGCTGGTCTAATGTCTTGACGATCAATAAAATAACAAGCCAAATTGCAACAACGGTTCGCAGGCATGAGGCCGAGGGCGAGGGGCACAGGCCTAATGTACCATAAATAGGCCTATCAGTCAGCGCCACCATTGATGGCCAGAGAAACCAGGCTTGTCTGTGGCCATCAGGAAGTTGCTATAATATTGGACAGGTTGCATGTTGGAAGCATACTATTTAAGATGTCCTACTTTCCTGTGTGGTGAGACCTGAATACAGGCGCTATGCTACTGTATGTTTATCAGTGTGGTGACTCAAATCTGAGGATACGCATTGTAAGAACTTCCTGTCTAGCAGACGACACATTTTAGCTTAGAACAATGACCTATATCGTTTAAATAAAAGCGCATATGCAGGAACTATAACCGTGGAGACACTCCTATCAATGCACTCCTATCAACTATACTTGAGATACGCTATAATGCTTTAGTGGCAAAAAATTCGTCGAAAGCTCGATTTGGACAGAATGTCATTTAAAGGGACTATAGACCCATGTGAACCAACAAACCATCACAACTTGTCTGATTTTTGCTGGACTGACAGTCTTTCAATGATTTGCACAGGGTTCATACGCATCCTTGGAAACTTGATTATCATTGAATTTTGCTATTTACCTCCAAGGGCCTTGAAAAGTGCTTGAATTCTGCACACCTTTTTCAAAGTCATTGAAAGTCCTTGATTTCTTGTATTCTTGTCAAATGAATTCTTCTCCCTAACTCATTCTCTTGAGTCTGGCCTGTGTGATTACCGGTATGTTGTGATATTAGGACTTATTCTTTGCAGAAATCTTCTGTCAGTGTACCAAAAATCCTTGAAAAGTTTGGTAATAGACCTTGAAAAGTCATTGGGTCGTATTTTAGAACGTTCCTTAGCGTTCAGGTCGACCTTAAGTCTATTGTAAAATCATCAAGAACAATAGATTTAAGGTGGACCTTAATGTTAAGGAACGTTATAAAATACGGCCCATCGATTTCTTTTGCTTTGCCAGCGGGAAGAATGACAAGAAGAGAAGACCCGGACCCATGTGGATTTAATACGCCCAAGGGGGGCGCTTATGGGGTACGTACATTCGAAACTGAAAATATATAATTCCACATTTTGAAAATAATTCGAACATTATGACGTCATCAGTGTCTGCGCACCGTCTAGTCTGGTTCCCTAACCTGCTGTATGGTGGCGGTGACTGATGTAGTCTCGCGCAACCAGCCCCTCGGTCATACTCCGAGTCTAAAATTGGAAATTTATTGGAAATTGCAAGAGTCTGGTGGCACGAGACTATGACAGAGGTCACTGGTAAACGCCGCCTAGTTTGGTTCCCGAACCCACCACAAGGGCTAAAATGGTTCGGTATCGGCCTCGTTTGACCTTGACTAGACGGGTAGACCTTGAAGAGTTCCAGGAGCATATGGATTTTCCACGCCCAGAGGGGGATATTATGAGGTATGTACATGTACTTTTCTTATCCTTTAGATCTTGGTTCCAAGAAGATGCGGAGGATGAGTAAGAAGACAAAGACCACCGTCCAGACGGAGTCGCTCGCCACATGCTCAGAGATGGTCAACGCCCATATTAATTTGGGGACAAAATGTAATTCAAAATGAAATAAAACTCCACCTTTGCAATTTCATGTTTGCGTTACCTGGGCCATCGAATGCGACTTTGGCATCACATGGCAGGCTTGCTGCTACATGCATATGGTCAGCCAAGTCGCATTCGATGGCCCAACACATGGTTTCTCAAATTTGATCATCTGAGCAGCTTACTGGGCAGACCAGTTCTGCCTGGAGTGTGCTTTTCATGAGTTTAGCATGTTTGCTTTCATTACGTTCTTTGGTTTTATATAAGGACAGTTACGAGTACTATTGCATGTTTATCACTTTACATGATTAATGAAATAATTCGCTACTCTAAAATAGATTTGAGCGCGTTGCTCATAATGTGGGGGTCAAGTTCTTCGCTAGGACCACGTGTACCTACAAGGGGACCACCACTGAAGGGCCAAGCATAGCATAAGCCCTTTTGGCCTATGGGCCAAGTGGGATAAAAGTGGAGAAGTTTGTTGAGGGGGGTGGAAACACAAAGGAAGTGGCAATGAGCAGTAGCCCAAGGTTTTCACATCGCCAAAGGGAAATTTTGGAAGCCTACTTCCAACAGAACAACTACATCCGCGGCCAAGCCAGGAAGAGGTGGCACAAGCCTGTGGAGGTTAATCCTACTGAGGAGCAAGTCAAAGGAACAGGCAGAATTTTCGGACACTTCGGGCATGTCAGAAAGCACATTTTTCAAGATTACAACTTGATGATACTCTCACACTATTAAAGCTTACCCTTGGCGTTGCCATAGGGAAACAAGGAAATGAAGAAAAAACGGGGAGCCAGGGTTTCCGCCAGAGGGTAAAATGGGTAAAATTCCGTACCCTTAAATTTTTCCAGGGTACGGATCCGTACCCTCAAAAATGTTGGGTAACCTTTTTTTTTCATGAGGTGATATCAATGGCGTGGGGATTTTATGCTTCAAAATACGCCTAAAATGACACCAAACATCGTTTAGAACCTTTTAAAATCAACAAAAAAAATTCCCAAACAAAAATTTTTTTTGAACATTTTTTGTCCGTCTCATTTTATTCCTGGCGGAAACACTGGGAGTGGTGCAAAACCGTGTCTGTAGCGGGGCAGAGACAAATAGAGATTCAGGACGAAAGATTGGCAGAAATGCAGATGGAGCTGAGGCACAACTAACCTGGAGACATGTTCCCACGACTGTTAGGAAGGGAATTTGCTATAGAGGCGTCACCTTTCGGAGAACGGCCACAACATGGAGAAAGCCCTCCTAAAAATAGTACGGTGACGTAGCTAAATCGGCTCAGTCGACGCCTACCTCCACGGCAGAGCCAATAGAATATTATTGAAGACCGGAAGTAGTCAATCTGGACATGCGCAGGAGGCCTCTACTGTGAATTTATCA
>NMRB01000409.1:224276-239972 GCA_002633025.1 Notospermus geniculatus
AATGGGGAACCGGAGGAACTAACGTCACGACGTGGCGCTGTGAGCAGTGCGACCGAAGTTTCTTTTTTCTAACGTTGTTTCCATTTATTTCTGGCGTGAAAAGCACCCGTTTGTTTCGGTCGCCTGGCATTAAAATTTACACCATCTTGTAGCAGATGAAAATATCTGCATTTTGCGGTGCTTTTTTCCTTAAAATGAAGAGATAGGTGGCGATTATGGCAACGTCATTATCTCATTATTCCTGAGAAAATGTACAGCAGATTTTTTCATGACGCAACGTCAACACCTAAAACGACGTCAATGACGTCGTTTCGGTCGCACTGCTCGCAGCGCCGACCTGTCGGGATTTCCGGCACGCGGGTTCCTCATTGTCCAGTTTTGCCAGGGCATGATGTGACAATGGAAAAGTTGTGGTTCAACCTGAGTTCAAGATATCTTCGTTGATGCATACGGCCCAAAGTGTCTGGTTGGACGGATGAACTGATTGCTATTTTGGAAGGCTGTGGAATTTAAAACAACCAAATGATATTAAAATAGGCAAAGAACTCAATTGAATTATTATTTTTAAATCCATTAGAATCATCATGTATGAAATATCCTTCGGTACCGCAACTCAAGTTTTTGTTCTGGAGTGTTTTCACTCATTCATTTGGTGCATAAAGCAAGCGTCGATGTCCGAGCAGATTCTTGTTAAAACCACTTAAATGTCAGTATTACAATTACGACAATAAATTGATGCAAATCATGCCCCCAATCATACCCCTTAACAGGCCTTTCCCTTTTAGGCTGCGATTCCATAGGCTGTTCCCTTGTGGAATTTCCCTTGTTCCGTGCACTCATGCTGTTAGGACAATGGGACCTGGCTTTGTGCCCTATGGGAACGGCCAGTGAGCCAATCAAGTGTTCATTCTCTTTGTGACTTGTCACAAGGTCACAAGCGAACACGGAACAGGGAAAAGTGCACAAGCGAACAGCCTATGGATACGCAGCCTAAGGTGCACTAAAAAGTGCACGCGCCTCGCAAACAATAGAAATTCTATTGTTTGCGAGGTGCATGCACTTCTTAGCGCACCTTAAAAGGAAAGGCCTGCTTTAACTAATCTACCGCACAAGGGTCTGTGGCCATTAACATAACAACTGCTGTCTTGGTTTCCCCATCCAAAGAAATGCTTGTCATGTGGTAAGATTATATTTTTGAAGCCTTTATTTGTTGGAAATGGAGATAAGGGTTGGGTGCTATCAGCCGTTTTATGTAGTATGTACATGTATATAGATGAGCGTTGTGCATGTCTCGTGGCCACAAACCCCACTGCTCTTCCTGTAGTCCAAGTCAACTTAACTTCAACATGGGTATTATGCCAAGCTTGAAAACTTACACAAGTAAGTTGTAAATAATCCATGCTGCAGTTACCTAATATGTTAGGGAAACTTTGATTTGCTACAGGCTCATGGAAAGTAAACCAAGGTTTTGTTCAGTAAACTGGTAAATACTGTGGTTTGTGGTTTAATCACTGTCTCCACTTTATGGTGTCTGTTGCACAGGCCTGGCATTTTGCCGTTGTTGAAGTTAGGTTAACTTGGACTACACAACTACACAACTTTGTTTCAAGTTTACCAGTAGAAAAGTAGGTTAGACAAAGAAACTGGTTAAATCTTCATCAGCTGGTATCCACAACTCCACATCCATAACAGCAACAACGACGGCGATGGTAGCAAGTCCACAACGACAGTAAAAGTAGGTCCTTGATATCGGGGTTACCGGACTGCAGTACGTTGTACTCCACCTGAAAATCAACAGATTAAGATATGTACATTACAAGTGATGGACTACTACCACAGATACATGAGCAAAGTTCAGCCAACATTGTCCTTGCTTGCCCACGGATGTAATTATCAGCTTGAAAGTGTGTCTCAAAGATTGCGACCCGATGCCTGATAATTGTTCCTATTGCTCACCTTCTTCACTCCGTCTACAGCCTTTTCCAATTTGACTTCTACTGGAGGACGAGATAACTCCCTTTCAAATGCGAACGAATGGACAAATCATAAACTTCGTCCTCATGGAGGAAATCAAGCTGAAATGTTTGTAAATTAAGTGCAAGTTAGACGTCAGTAGTGACAAGTCACAGCCTAATAATAATCAAAGTAATATAACATAATATAATATAATATATAATATAATAGTGACATCATGTTATGTTACAATCATGATGCATGACATAACTACCTTTCAGATGACACAGGAGGGATTGCTCCATTTGGAGCTCTTCCATAGCCTGCTCCCTTTCTTTTACTTTTTTTTTAACATGTCTCTTTCTGTTTTGTAAAATTCCATCTGAAATGTTGGTAAAAGTTTGAATTAAGTGCAAGTAAGACATCAGTAGTGACAAGTTACAGCCTAATAATAATCAAAGGTTCTCCTCCATGTGAGAGTCATTAGGGCATGATGCATGACATAACTACCTTTCATCTGGCACATCAGAGATTGCTCCATTTGGAGCTCTTCTATGGCCTGCTCCCTTTCATTTTTTTTTTTATACGGCTCGTTCTGTTTTGTAAAATTCCATCTGAAATGTTGGTAAAAGTTTGAATTAAGTGCAAGTAAGACGTCAGTAGTGACAAGTTACAGCCTAATAATAATCAAAGGTTCTCCTCCATGTGAGAGTCCTAGGGCACGTATATTGTAGGCTCTCAGAGGATCATTTGTTGTTTTCCACTGAACCTCCAAAAACCAAACAGCTTTCCCTTATTTCCTCATGTTGAATTATCAGAGCTGACTTCGGCCACAAAACTCGTACTGAGTGGTACCAAGAAAAGTAGTAAAGGTTAGTTGTGCCTACCTCATCTTGCATTTCCTGCATAACTACCTTTAGGCCTGACTAGGTCATCATGATGCATGGCATAACTACCTTCTATGTGAAACATGGATGCTTCAATTCTGATCTCTTCAATTTCTGTCATCAATTTTTTTTGGTTGTTTCGAAACATCTCTCTCTCCGATTTGTAAAATTCCATCTGAAATGTTGGTAAAAGTTTGAATTAAGTGCAAGTAAGACATCAGTAGTGAGAAGTCACAGCCTAATAATAATCAAAGGTTCTTCTCCATGTGAGAGTACTAGGGCACGTATATTGTAGGCTCTCAAAAGATAATTTGTCTTTTGAGGTTCGGTGGAAAACAACAAAACAGCTGCTTCCCCTTATTTCCTCAAGTTGAATTATCAGAGCTGACTTTCTTGCGGGTGATATGGGAGTTTTGGCAGAAATCCAGGACTATAAAATTCAATTCGGCCCCAGTCCTGGTCTTGTCAATGATACTCAGTAGGCCTACGCTTAATTGGAAATGATCATTGGAATGGAGCAGTGAATGACTGACTCTTGTTCCCAGAGAGAGTTACAATGTGAAGTGAATTCTTTCTGACAACATTGCAAATTTTAAACAAACCTGTTACACTCAGTTTCCAATTGCATTTTCAAATTTTCCAGCTCAATATGATATACATATTGTTGGTGTTCCACGCATTTCTCTCTAGTCCACGAATCTTTTTATCTGAAGAAGAGATGGAAATCATTATGAGTACATAAGGCACTGCTCCAGGGAAGAGGTGATCCACTGTTGTGATTTTGGCTTGAGACGGGGTTGCGTTCCCTTGCGGTTATCTTATATGGCAATTGGAAGTCCTAAAATCATTTCAAAGAAGTTTTAAAATCATTTTCTTGGGAAGAAGTACATTGATGCGGAGAATAAGAGAGATGGATGAACGAAAAATGGAAGAAATGCAGAAGGAGCTTGATTTCTGCCATGAAGAGTACACTGACAAAATGGCATGAAGAGAACACTCTGAGGAAGTCTCGCACTTTCAGCAAGAACAGTACATTCGGAGGAAGTCTCGCACTTTCCACTATTAACAGAGGAAAATATTGGAGGACGCTTACAAGGGGAAGAAGTACATTGGTGCGGAAGAAAATCGCACAATGTAGGCAGGTCTGCCAGTGTCGACTAAATAAGCAATTGAAATGAACATCAGGTCTGAGAATAGTATACAAACAGACAAATAAGGCTGGACCCCAAGATCAGGGAATAACAGCACTTGTTGTTTCCTGCAAAGTTACTTGCAGGACAGGTTGTACTGTGCAGAAGTGGAATCACTTCCAAAACATAATCAACAAATTGTACTTTCTTCAGGTCAGCTTACCTTTGCAGTTTCATGCTTAATAGCATGAATCGAGAAAGTACCTTTATAGATTTCTGCAAGAGTAAGAATGTTCTGTCAGCATCTGCAAGAGTAAGAATGTTCTGTCAGCATCATCTCCTCATTGTAAAGAACAAACTTTCAGAGATGGGAGTACTTAGCAGTTGCCGCTTGCCAACGTCCCAATCCGGCGTTCTTTCCCACAGGTCATTCTAACCATACCTCACACTATAAAGCAGTTTCATTCAGATACACATCTAATTTGATAGTTACCTTCCAGGTAGTGTTTTAAACCTTTTTCACTCTCTCCAAAAAAATGTAGAATATCGTCGAGATCTTGATCATCGATGTCTTTGTTTTCTTTCCCTCCTGCTCTGATGTTAAGGGCGTTCACCTGAAATGACCAGACAAAACACATCATATCAAACTACATAGTTTGAAGGCATGATAGTTTCAATGAAATGGTCCATGGACCATGTGCTCACCTGGGTGAACGTACCAGAAAAACGAATGACAAATGTTAAATCGAAATGTTCCAGGGTCATGTATCCTCATTAGACTTAGCAGTTGCCGCTTGCCGACGTCCCAATCCGGCATTCTTTCCCGCAGGTCATTCTAACCATACCTCACACTATAAGCAGTTTCATTCAGATGCACATCTAGTTTGATAGTTACCGGTACCTTGCAAAAATTTATCGACAACACACAATCGTCCGATTGGACTATCGGTCTCGCTTTCTCTTTCATCTTTAGAGACCGCATTCAAAATATTCAAGAAGTGTTTTCCATCTTGGAAATCTTCGGGTCTGATACGTATTTCAGAGAATCAAGGCCTAGTTTTCAGCACACATTAGAAAAAACGACAGGGAGAGCTCTAATGTATTCAGATGGAGTGTACATTTTACACTACGCTGACGTCGCACACCGACGTCAAGAAGAATCGCGGCGATGATTTGCGTTCTTCAAATTCAATACAGTGGGGCTTTAAGAAAGTGTGATCGACCTAGTTGAAGGAGAACTAGGGGAATTATCCAGTATCCAGCAAAACCTAACAAAATGCATCAGGTGACATTGGGAAAACCCTGGCTGAAATAAAAATCAGATGATACACAGACATGTTGGGGCGGTTAGATCACTGCTCTTTTTCTAGGGAAATGGTCTCAACCTCAAGCTGAGAGCGACACTAAGTGGTAACTCACCTCCCAAACGTCTTTGTTAACCAGATGGGGTCCGGAATTTCGACCTACTGCTTGGAGGGATTATGCTCCCTCCAAATGGTGGTGTAGGTCTTTCCAGACCCCATCTACCCGGGCACAGACCGCCATCTCATACACTCTGAAATAAAGATAAGAGTAATATGACACACAAACATATTGGGGTGGCCCAATGTTCTCCAAGACTTCCGATTTTTCAATGACATTCTGACTTCAGTGGGCTCACGGTAATGAAATGGTCCATGGACCATGTGCTCACCTGGGTGAACGTACCAGAAAAACAAATGACAAATGTTAAATCGAAATGTTCCAAGGTCATGTATCCTCATTAGTTGCACCTGATAAAAATTTGGAGACAATCCAGTTACAGTTCAGGAGTTGTTGGACTTTGAGCTTTGGTTTTGGCCACCTGGTGGCCAAGCGCAGAATTGAATCAGACCGAAAGGTGGTGTCATAGGTCGTCTGACACAGGGGTGTATATGTACCAAGTTTCAAGTCAATAGCCCAAGCAGTTACGAAACGTGCCACCAAATGACTAAATTTTGAACTTTGACCTCTGTGACCTTGAAAAGTCGGTCAAATCAAAAACCTCTTACTTATGTCATGCATCCTCATTAGAAGCACCAATGATAAAAATTTGGAGAGGATCCACTCATTAGTTCATGAGTTATTGCACTTTTTGTGTTTTTGGTTTCCGCCACCTGGTGGCCAAGCTAAGTGTCAAGTCGGACCGAAACTTGGGGTCATAGGTCATCTGACCTAGGGGTATACATGTACCAAATTTCAGGCCAATAGCTGCGGTTATGAAACGTACCACTTAAAGGCAAAATTTTGAACTTTGACCTCTGACCTTGAAAAGTAGGTCAAACCAAAAACCCGTTATATATGTAATGTACCCTTATCAGATACACCTATGATAAAAATTTGGAGGTGATCCAGTCATTAGTTCAGGAGTAATTGCACTTTTTGTGTTTTTGGTTTCCGCCACCTGGTGGCCAAGCTAAGAGTCGAATCGGACCGAAACTTGGCGTCACAGGTCATCTGACCTAGGGGTATATATGTACCAAGTTTCAGATCAATAGCTCCAGCAGTTACGAAACGTGCCCTGCTAACGGAACACGACGGACGACGGACGCAGACCCACGACAAGAGCTCACTCCAGGTGAGCTAAAAATCCAACTGAAATGTTTGTAAAAGTATGAATTAAGTGCAAGTAAGACATCAGTAGTGACAAGTTACAGCCTAATAATAATCAAAGGTTCTCCTCCATGTGAGAGTCCTAGGGCATGTATATTGTAGGCTCTCAGAGGATCATTTGTTGTTTTCCACTGAACCTCCAAAGACCAAACAGCTTCCCCTTATTTCCTCATGTTGAATTATCAGAACCAGCCATATTGTTCTTTGTGGCAGGGCTTCCTGTTGGTTGGGACAGCCGTACAGTAAGACTGTGATCCTGCTGACCTCTGCGTCATGTGATGCCTTCTCCCGTAGTGCCCGCCTTGAATATCTGAAAGGTGTGTTAAACAAGAAACCAGCGTATTTTCATGAAAATAAATATAAATATAAATAAATACTCACATAATTCTGCATGCGAGTGGCAGTAGTCGCCCCCCACCACACAAATACGACCGCATCTGGCCCCAGTCCTCGCAGCGATACCTTCACATCTTGTGTAAGAGCTGAAAATGTGGCAATGGAGAGAATATGATTTCATATGATTTTTGTGCTCGCCTTTTCTTAGCAATGGAGACAATGGTATAAATGAAATGGTCCATGGACCATGTGCTCACTGGGTTGGACATTAGCCTAATGACAGAGGGAGGTACATATCAGTTATGAGCAATCTGGGTCAAGTCATTCCCAGAAAAGACGATGATTTTTGGGTTATGCCACCTGGCGGCCATATTAGATGTCCGATCGGGCCGAAACTTCACATGCACATAAAGGTCATCTGCAGGGGGCCACATAGCACATTGGAGCGCTTTGGGTTAAGGCGTTCCTGAGTCACAGCACTTTGATGATTTTTGGGTTACGCCACCTGGTGGCCATGTTTGAAGTCAAATCAGGCCGAAATTTGACATGCATGTAAAGGTCATCTAGATGGGAGGTAAATATCAAATTTGAGCACTCTGCGTCCAGCCGTTCCTGAGTAATAGCACTTGATTTTCAGGTTACGCCACCTGGCGGCCATATTGGATGTCGAATCGGGCCGAAACTTGGTATTTTTTAAGGTACCCCTCCAATGCATGTTTATGCAAGATATGAAGTTGCTCGGTGAAATAATGACAAACTGTGGCAGGTTCGTCACTTTTGCCGAACTTTGACCTCTGACCTTGAAAAGTAGGTCAAATCAAAAACCCGTTATATATGTTATGTATCCTTATTAGCTACACCTATGATAAAAATTTGAAGATGATCTAGTCATTAGTTCAGGAGTTATTGCAGGCCTTGCTGTTTGACGGGCGCGATTTTGCATGCACCTTGCAAACAATAGAATTTCTATTGTTTGCGAGGTGCATGCAAAATCGCGCCCGTCAAACGGCAAGGCCTGTATTGAACTTTTTGTGTTTTTGGTTTCTGCCACCTGGTGGCCAAACAGAGTCGAATCGGACCGAAACTTGGTGTCGTGGGTCATCTGACCTAGGGGTTATATGTACCAAGTTTCAGATCAATAGCTCCAGCGGTTATGAAACGTGCCCTGCTAACGGACGACGACGACGGACGACGACGACGGACACGGACGCTGCACCATCGTAATAGCTCACCCCAGTGAGCTAATGATGGCATACGTGTACCAAAAGAAATACAAATAAATACTCACTTAATTTTCTGTGGGAGTGTCAATATTTGCCACCCACCATGCACATTCGACCACATCTGCGGCCAGTCCTCTCAGCCGTGGCTTCACATCTTGTGTAAGAGCTGAAAATGAGGCAATGGAGACAATATGATTTCATATGATTTTTGTGCTCGCCTTTGCAATGGAGACAATGGTATAAATGATGGCATACGTGTACCAAAAGAAATACAAATAAATACCTCACTTAATTTTCTATGTGAGTGGCAAAATTTGCCCCCCACCCCAGTCCTCGCAGCCATTGCCTTTTTCCTTTTCTTTGTCTGGAAAAGATAATGAAAATTAGCAGTAGCATGTGCACAGGTGTTTGATCAATGAGGAAACATGGGCCTTTGTCACGTGTATCCTCAAGAGGCCTTGGGCCTTGCGCTCAGCTGACTATGACCTGGCAAGTCAAGAGGTTAATTGGGGAAAGTGAGATAAGTATGAAGCCGCAAAGAGCAACTAACCAAGCCAGCAGAGTATAGATGTGTCTTAGAAGCCGTGAACTGGCATGACTGGGTGTTGCAAACCCATAGCTGCTGAGTGGACAGCGCATACCGATTTTAGTGGTGCCTGCAAATCATTGAAAGACTGTCAGTCCAGCAAAGAGCAACTTACCAAGCCAGCAGGGCTGGGTTGCACAAAACTCATGATAGCGCTACTTGGTGTTAGCGCTAACTTTATGTTGACGTAAAGACAAAATATTTTTACGTCACTTAACATAAAGTTAGCGCTGTCGTGAGTTTTGTGCAACCGGGCCCAAGTCTTCAGCATGTTCGGGGCTGACATGGTTGGATATGTAGGCCTATTTATCATGTTTATTCCAGGGCATTTCAGTGGTGCCTGCAACTCATTGAAAGACTGTCAGTCCAGCAGAGCAACTTCCCAATGAGTGGACAGCACATGCCGATTTTAGTGGTGCCTGCAAATCATTGAAAGAAGTCTTGGAGAAGTCAGTACGCGTGCGCACAGGTAGCGTGCCAGCTGATGCCAAACCGATCTCAGTCTGAACAGTTAATACGTATTGGTTGGGGCTTTAATGTGCATTCAATTCGTATCAGTGTAGTGTGAACACGGCTTAAGTTATAACTCACCTCAACATCTATTCTGTTAAAGTGGTCCTAAACCGCCAAGCAAAAGTTGGCACCCGATCTTGCCTGGCATACATGCATGTACCGGCCGACATCGTCATCAATGGTGTCACTCGTGTCGGATTGAACACTCTTAGGCGTGAATATATCCTCTAAAACTCCCCGGAATCGAGGAGAAATCTCGACTCGGTGAACTGGTGACATCCATGTTGTATCAGAACTCTTGCCCAATCGCGTAGTAAATTCCATAGTAATCACGTGACGTGATGATTGACGGGCGCTCATTCATACTGGCGTAGCGCGGGAAAATGAAAACGAGGCTGTCTCACTCGCCCCGGCGGTTTAGGACCACTTTAACCAGATGGGGTCGGGAATTTCGACCTACTGCTTGGAGGGATTATGCTCCCTCCAAATGGTGGTGTAGGTCTTTCCAGACCCCATCTACCCGGGCACAGACCGCCATCTCATGCACTCTGAAATAAAGATAAGAGTAGTATGATACACAAACATAATGGGGTGGCCCAGTCTTATCCAAGACGTCCGATTTTTCAATGACATTCTGAGGGACTCGCTTCTGAAACCTAGTGTGGAAAAGTGCCAGCCTGAAGAAAACCCTGGTTGGGGTCGAAAATCTGCTAAATTCTGGAAGTTAGACTTCCTATTTATTACAGTAAAACCTCCGTATAGTGAACGCCTTTGGGACCGGAAAAACTGTTCACTATATGGAGGTGCTCACTATTCGGAGGGCCAGGTTAATGCAATGGTAAATGCAAAGAAATAATTGGGACCGAAAATGAACGTTCGTTATTCAGAGGTTGTTCACTATTCGGAGGTGTTCACTAACGGAGGTTTTACTGTATTTAACATTCTGAGGTACGTGGACAATGGCGTGTACTGGTAGGGTAAACAATGAAGATCTAACTTTCTTGTTCTCCGTACCTTGAAATTGTGCTGAAGCACCAGAATACCAAAATACACACATTTATGGTTTGAAACAATGACATTACAGTATTTCCAATAATTTTGGGCAACAAATTCTCACCTCCAAAAACCAAACAGCTTCCCCTTATTTCCTCATGTTGAATTATCAGAGCTGACTTCGGCCACAAAACTTGTAGTGAGTGGTACCAAGAAAAGTAGTAAAGGTTAGTTGTGCACCACCTCATTTTGCATTTCCTGCATTTGCAGGTCCTGCAGTTCTATTTGTCGTCTGAAAGAAAAGAATGGCTGAGTGATGTTGGAAACCTAGAAGACTGTGTGGAACGACAACATGAGATAACTATCTTTCAAATGTTAACGCATGGACATTTCGAGCTTCAAATCAGAAACTTCTTCCTCCAATAATTTGTTTATTTTTCTGCGCTTTTACCATCTCATGGAGGAAATCAAGCTCAATATATTGTAGCACGTATATTTTAGGCTCTCAAAGGATAATTTGTCTTTGGAGGTTTGGTGGAAAACAACAAAACAGCTGCTTCCCCTTATTTCCTCAGGCTGAATTATCAGAGCTGACTTCGGCCAGAAAACTTGTACTGAGTGGTACCAAGAAAAGTAGTAAAGGTTAGTTGTGCCTACCTCCTCTACCAGATCCTGGATCTGGCAGTCCTGTAGTTCAATTTGTCTGAAAGAAAAGAACGGCTGCGTGACGTTGGAAACCTAGAAGACTGTGTGGAACGACGACAAAACTATTATCATAAGGGCGAGCCAACTCAGTAATGTAATACCCCCGTCACAACGGCAATGCGCACAGCATAAAGGCATCGCATTAGAATGAACTTGATAGCCAAGTAGGCCTGGCTAGGTCATCATGATGCATGACATAACTACCTTTCAGATGACACAGGAGGGATTGCAATGAAGGCAATGAAGTCAGATTGAGTTTTCTATTTCATAATTGGTTGCATTTCATTGAGTTGAAAGGTGATACAATATTCGAGGTTGTTTCCTGCAAAGTTGGTAACTCACCTCCCAAAGGTCTTTGTTAACCAGATGGGGTCCGGAATTTCGACCTACTGCTTGGAGGGATTATGCTCCCTCCAAATGGTGGTGTAGGTCTTTCCAGACCCCATCTAACTGGGCACAGACCGCCATCTCATGCACTCTGAAATAAAGATAAGAGTACCGGTAATATGACACACAAACATATTGGGGGTGGCCCAATCTTCTCCAAGACTTCCGATTTTTCAATGACATTCTGAGGGACTCTTCTGAAATCTAGTGTGGAAAAGTGCCAGCCTGAAGAAAACCCTGGTTGGGGTCGAAAATCTGCTAAATTCTGGAAGTTAGACTTCCTATTTATTATTTAACATTCTGAGGTACGTGGACAATTTGTACACATTTCTTTGTGTTTTGTAAAATTCCATCTGAAATGTTGGTAAAAGTTTGAATTAAGTGCAAGTAAGACGTCAGTAGTGACAAGTCACAGCCTAATAATAATCTTTTCCATGTGAGAGTCCTAGGGCACGGATATTGTAGGCTCTCAGAGGATCATTTGTCTTTCGAGGTTTGGTGGAAAACAACAAAACAGCTGCTTCCCCCTTATTTCCTCAGGCTGAATTATCACAGCTGACTTCGGCCAGAAAACTTGTCAGGGTTTCCGCCAGAGGGTAAAATGGGTAAAATTCCGTACCCTTATATTTTTCCAGGGTACGGATCCGACCCTCAAAAACGTTGGGTAACCATTTTTCCATGACATGCCGGATGAAACCAAACAACCGGCACGGGGATTTTATGCTTCAAAATATGCCTAGGCTAACTAAAACACCAAACATCGTTTACAACCTTAAAATCAACAAAAAAAAAATTTTTGGAAAATTTTTTCGTTTTTTTTCAAAAATTAACAAAAATTTCAGAATTTTAATTTTTCAAAAACTTCTTCAAAATTTTTTCAAGAAAATTTTTTTCTTCAAAAAAAAATTTCAAAATTTAAAAAAAAAATTTTTGGTCCGTACCCTCATTTTTTTCCTGGCGGAAACCCTGCTTGTACTGAGTGGTACCAAGAAAGTACTAGCAGCAGCAGCAGCAGCAGCAGCAGACTGGCCGCAAAAACTAACATCCAGAAGTGTCTGACTGAATGCCTCTGGACAGCTCTCAATGCATGGACCTTGTTACAATCTGATGTAGATAAATGTACCAATGGGAAAAGTTTATTTCAGGGGGTCCGAGCCCAACTGCCAACTATGGGTGTGGCCTGCTCTGCTGAAGGGTTAATTAATGTACCCGCATTTTCGCGACTTAGGGCACACCTGACTATAAGGCGCACCCCCTAATTTCACCCTAAATCTGACGAAATCCATACATTAGACGCACTGCACTATAAGACGCACTGCACTGTAAGACGCGCTTGCCAGGTGAACCACAGCAATGCTTCAGTGCACACATGTGTAACATACAATGTATGGCTGGTCAGGTGTTGATCAGGCCTCCAGAAGAACAGGACATACAATGACATATTTCTGGTGAATAGGCCTAACTGAGCTGGTTGTATGATTAATTAGGCCTCTGTAACTCCATCAGTTCCAGGCCTTTCCTTTTGAGGCGCGCTAAAATGTGCAATGTGCCTCGCAAACAATAGAATTTCTATTGTTTGCGAGGCACATGCACATTTTAGCGCGCCTCAAAAGGAAAGGCCCGAGTTCATGATTTGCTGCATCTGTCAACCAGCAGCATGAGCATGACTTGGCTTGCACCTCACTATAAGGCGCACCTCACTATAAGGCGCACCCACGATTTTAGACCCTTTTTCACAAAAGGCCGCGCCTTAGTCATGAAAATACGGTAATAAGCATTACCGGTAGCTAATTTAGGCCAAGTAAAAAAATACTTGTATTTATCGTCCACCTGGTCCCCCAAAATTGGCAAGGAGGGGCACTTTTTATTTTTATTTTTTATTTTGGAATATGGGTTTCCAGAGGGCAATATCATGAATAGGCCTATTGCCCCTCAGATGACAAGTGTCACCATCGACCATGGTCACAGTCAGTCTTTGTTGCTTTTTTACTTTCAATTTCTGCCTCACTAACAGCACCAACAAATCAATTATAGGCCTACGACTCAACAAACATACAGCGGAAGCGCTATTGCGCTTGTGTGGAGTGTTTTTCTGGTGCAAAATTCAAAAATAAAAAATAAAAAAAATTTTGGTGCGGCCCTGATTTTAGGCACGGGCGGGGACGATAAACATGAGTATTTTTTTACTTGGCCTTACCATTTGACCTCCAAGCAACATGCCTGAAATCTGAACCCCTACTCAGGGGGGCAGGGTGGGACGGGGGCGGGGCAGGGACAGGAGCTAATTTGCCAGCTGAAGGTCACTCAGAAAAATTTGAGGTCTTTTTTGTGAAAGGACAGCAGGTACTTGTCATGCACAATGAAATATTAAATATTAGGAAAACAGGCCTACGGTACCAAGTTTTGGGAAAGCTGATGACAGATGTAGAAAACACCTAAGACGGTATTTTTCTGAAAAATGGCCGACGAGAACCACATCAAAAATCCACTCAACCGGCCTCAAGTCAACCATAAACAAGGTAGACCTACCCATGGGAGTCAACTGGCCAAAAGGGGTGAAACCCATCCAAAAGGCCGGTAGGCCACTAAAAAAGGTATAAAACTACGACAAGAATCATACAGGGCGACATCAATGCGAGCACTAACTTGGGTGTCCACTGCACCACGTGTACACCGGTGCTTGATGCATACCATGCCAGGAGCCATACGGCGGGACATGCTACACATAGGCCTATACAATGTTGCAAAATTTGGGCGCGGTTCTCAATGAATTGAATCCGGGGAATTGAATGAAAGGCTTTACTCACCAATCCTGCCATCCTGCGTACTTTGATATATGGCCTCTACCTTTCACTTGCGATTGGCGTGCAACATGTAACCAATCTTGGCCGGGAAAGGTTTATTGCAACACTGGCAACTTCATGACTCCGCTGGACAATCGCGGACTTGAAAAGAGGCTGGTCCTTCGGCGTCTCAGCTTTTATAGCCTAAGCCTGGTGACGTCACGAGAAAGGTGGAGTGACCGCATTATAAATTCTTTTTTTTATCAACAAACACGATAAATGGACCCTTCAATTTCTGGCGGGCCCGGATTGAGTTAAAACAGGAAAAATGTTGACACAACTTTATTTCCAAAAATATTTGGTCACAGGGTCGGAAAGGGGCCTATTTCTCAGTGTCATTTCAGTTCGCAAATCAACCCAGTCACCAACGCTGAGGGGTGATCTCGTCCACTCTGAATCCTAATCCCTGGGCCCCGCCTCACAACCCCTCATACCTGCCCCGGCTGCCCCCCCACCCCCATCCCTGTCCCCTTGCCCCGGGCCCCTTGCCTACTCCAACCACCCCGGGCCTGACCCCCTGATGTATTATAGACAGACGTTATCCTAGATATACTGGGTACCCTGTTCCAGGAGTCGACGACATAGGCCTACGCATTTTACTTCACTATACCAGTGACAAACAAGAACCTGATAGACCAACCTGCCAAATCTTTAAAAAGTCCAGAAACCCTGTCGTATAGGGATTCAGCATGCAGAAAGTGTTCTCTCAGAGCTTTCCAATGACTATCAAGGGAAAAGGTATCTTTAAGTTATTTGACAGCCCATTTTCGTCTTCGACAAATTGGCCTTAGTCGGTGAAAGGGTTAAATTCGCATCCGAGCTTTTTATAGGAATTACAAATTTCTCATCAAATTTTCATCGCCTAATTAAATTTCAGTGCTATCTTATCATTTTCCACAGTAAACACCCTTTCGTCAGCATAGATTTTAATCAATTACCGATAGCTGATTGGTTCTTTTATCATAAATTCAATAGATTCTCAACCTGACATCTCCATCTCAAGATAATAGTCGAGCATAATCATCAGAGCCTCCGTCAGAACATTTGGAGACTGGTTTGTACCAGTCCAAGTCCAGGCTTAAGTCCACTCGCAGAATGTCTGCACCATCACCGGGTTATGTAATACCATCATCTCCGCCAACCTAAAGCATTGACTTCGTCCATCCGTCCGACACAACGGGAGAGATATCCTCGGGACAGCAATGACAAAAGGACGTCGGTCCACCGTCAGAACACGGTTGGCAGCAGGCACACTCATTGGAACAACAGCTCGTCTTCGGACAGGTACAGTCAGCAGAGGAGAAGTCATCTCTTCCTTCTACTGCGGCCTGGGGACAACACTCGCAGCCATCACTACTGCAGCAGCATGATTTCATGTTGCTTGACGTCTCCAGGGCTGTGACGTTTGCCTGGTAACAGGAAGCTGGGCAACACTTGTCTTCGGCGCATGAACAATCCCTACCTTCAGCCGCAGCCTGGGCGCAACATTTACAATCACCCCGACAGGTA